>CM031953.1:21027408-21229908 GCA_018749465.1 Paracanthobrama guichenoti
TTCTGCTGTTTTGGTCAGACAGACGGAACCCACATGAGGTCCAGCCAGCTTATGCCACGAGGTCAGTGATAATGACACATTTCATTTTGTAAAATAGTCCTGTAAGCTGCTTATGTTTGTATACAATTCTGTGTGATTTTATGTGCAGGTATGCTATAACGGTGTGGTATTTTGACGCTGATGAGCGAGCTCGAGCTAAGGAGAAATATCTAACAGGTGAGATCTTCTCAAACATGACCAGGCACTTGCATTGATCCTGAACAACATTTGTGTTATAGATTTATCTGCTGTATCTATGGGATTATGGCCAGATTGCTTTGCTGGAATACTATTTAAAGGAGAAGCGCAGCCAAAATGAACATTTACTCACTCTGTTGTTCCACACCCATATGACTCTTTTCTTTTTCTTTTCTTTTTTTCTGTCGAACACATAAGTAGAAGTTTAGTAGGTTGTTGACGCCACTCTTCTATCGAGTAGAAGTAAATGGTTACTTTGGTTGTCAAAAAAAAAAAAAAAAAACAGCATTATAAATTAATACATTTCAGGTTTTCTTTAACAATTTTTTAGGCTGTTTCTTACCCATATGATCTATCATATTGTTGTCTCACAGTATACAGAACCGTTCAAAAGTTTGGGGTCAGTTTTAGAAAAGAGTCTCTCATGCTCACCATAACTGCACTTGATGTGAAATATTGTTATAATTAAATAACTTTTTGATTGGAATATATTGTAAAATGTAATTTATTGCTGTGATGCAAAGCTGAATTTTCAGTATCATTACTCCAGTCTTCAGTGTCACATGACCCTTCAGAAATCATTCTAATATGATGATCTGCTCCTCAAGAAATATCTTTCTTTTTTTTTTTTTGTGGAAACCATGATGCATTTTGTTTCAAGATTCTTAGAATAGATAGTGAATAGATCTTAGATCTTAGAATAGAATAGATCTTTCGAATATCTATTTGCCTAATATGACTTAAGACCTGAAATGTTGCCAGAATTATAATCATACACTGTTTGTTCGTCGGCCAGAGGAGAACTGGCACCCCGACTGAGCCTGGTTTCTCCCAAGGTTTTTTTCTCCATTCTGACCCTGAAGGAGTTTTGGTTCCTTGCCACCGTTGCCTTTGGCTTTTGGCTTGCTCAGCTGGGGACACCTAAATTTCATCTATATTACCGATCTGCCCGCATTGACACTATATGATACTTGAAATTATCTGGATAACATCACCGTTTCACCAGAACGGCCGTACAAATTCTGTTGCATTATTTTCCTGTTAACAATGTGAAGCTGCTTTGAAACAATTGGGCTTGTAAAAAGCGCTATATAAATAAAGGCGATTTTGATTTCTAATATTGTTATTTTATTAAAATGATAAAACACGAGAGTCCTGAGTATTTCTACCGAGAATGGCGATTACGGTCAAATTGACCGTGCGTATTTCAGATGGCATATGATGTATTATTTCAGCGTTTGCTAGTTTCCCCCGCCAATGAAGATGCGCATCACTGTTGCCTAGAAACTTTCTAGTTGTTTTTATATGCTATTGCTAAGCTAAAACTTAGCTTTACCTTTGAAATGTCAGCAAGAAAGAGATTGACTGGCGCAGAGGTTTTAGCCTTGCTTCAGAGCCTTGATGATGCTGGCGGCTGCATAGGATTGTTTCCACTTCATGCGATCCAAACATTTCCAATAACTCCAGAGTGTTGTAAACTCCAAAAGTCAAAATGTACCGAAAAAATATAGATTTAATCATTTCCAAAATTCACAAGTTTTTATCTAACAAAATATTCTTCTTCAATCCATATTTGTTGGCATTTAGACTTTAAAAAACAAAATTTTCACTGGTGAAAAACTGCTCTCCCGTTTGGCACACACAAAGCGAGGCATGCACCTTCGGGCGCGGTCTAGTAGCTCTTATATATTAGAAAAAACATCATAATATATAGACCTATCTGCTTTCGCGTGGTGCTCGGTGCTCCATTTAAACCATATTGTTTGATTATTATTATTTTTTTTTTTATTCAAATCAAATCAATTGTTTTTAGGGTGATTCTAAAACCTCAATGGAAGCTTCAAATGTAAGTATGACATGACAAAAATGACATTTGGTGCAGTCTAGTACGAACGGTCAGAATGACCACTATGGCCATTCTAGTAGAAATCCGGTAGTCTAGTGTTAGTTAAATAATGAACCTAATTACAGATGTGGATTGTCAGAGAGAGCAAAGAGCAGGTCTGTCTTCAACTTTATGACATTTTTCTCTTTCTCTGTCTTTTAGGTGCAGGTGAACGGGGCGTAAAAGTGGAGCTAAACAAGCCGTCAGAGCCCAGCTAGTGAACGAGGGATGAATGAAGAGGAGTGTACAGGGTTGGACCTCCGGAGTGCTGCTGAGAGATGATGAGCAGAGGCCAGAAGAAAGTCAGGAAGCGGCTTTCTCTCTCATTCACCTCTCCATCCATCATCTATAAGGGGCTTCTCATAGGGACTCAGAATGTGATAGAGCGGTGAAGGCAGGCGTGAATTAACATGCTTTGTGTTTCCATTATGAAGAATGCTGGCTTACATGAGCATAGGATGGACGTAATGCTCAAAGGTGTGTATGTGTGCGCACTTGTGTTCAACACAAGATTATTTTGAGCTGTGACCCCTACAGTTTCCTTCCTCGGTCCCCCTTGTCAGCTTTGTTATTGCACATGTTAATAAAGGTACAGTTTTGTTTGGCAGTGCATACACAAAAGAAAAACACAGAAATCCCTTTTTTAAGGTTACAAGCTCTGTGCAATGTCCTATATGTGTAATTCTGCTCATAAACCACTGTAATTTTTGGATTTGTGTTTTTGTATGGCTTGTAATTCCCCTTTCCAAGCTCTCCCAACTGGAGCCACAAGGAACCTTCATCATGGCTTCCACCTGTTGCTTAGTAACCGGGTGCATTGCTGGATTGTCTTTGCCAGTCATCAGCGATATGTCTGTTGTTGCAGACGTTATGTCTCACCTGTCTTAAGCCAAACTTGACACCTCATGTCTGTTTAACAGCTCTGAGTTTTAAATAAATAAGCAGTTTTCCTAAATCTTTTCTGACTGTGTGTGGACGTGTTTTAATGGTTTCATTTTATGTCTCATCGTATTAACCTTGTTGTCACTAAGTCATGTGACTTCTTCTGTGTGTTTGAAGTCCTGCAGCACCCCCTAGCTGTTTGTAGTGGCAAATACAAGTCCATCATCTACATTAGAAATATTCCACCAGATAAATCCCAACTGGAAGAGCATGAGAATGGAAACTTGTTTTTTCTTTCAAATAGAATGTCAGAAAATAATTGTCAATATTGATTTTGCAAAAAAAAATTGCATATTTTTTAAAAATAGGATTTTATTCCTGAAAAGTGATACAAATGAATAAAGTGTAGTACGTATAAATTGTTCACCTGTAAAATATTTAATCGGCCAACTGCATGACAGGAAAAACACACACATATACACCGTTTCTTAAAAGATTTTTATTTTTGAAATCTGTTCAAAAATGCTGTTTGTCTGAACTTTCTGTTCATCAGAGAATCCTGCAGGGATTGCAGCATTGATAAGAAGAAGAATGGCTGCTGAAAATTCAGCCTTTCCATTTTAGGGGTTATCAATGACATTTTAAAATGTATTCAAATAAAAACTGTTATATCAAACTGTAATGATATTTCACTGTATTTGTGATCAAATAAATGCAGCCTTGATGAGCATAAGAGACTTCTTTCAAAAACACACTTCTGAAAAACTTGAACTGTATTGTAAATGCCTAAAATACAACTAGAATTTGAAATCCTGTCACAGAAGCATGAGCACGACAGCCAGAACTGTCTGATAAGACTGGAGCTGTAGAATTCATGTAGCCTGCAATTTAGCACCACAGAACTCTCAGTACTCTCTTAAAAGACATCAAGGGATAAAGTGAAAACAAGCCTAAAGGTCTTCCCGATAATCTGACATGGCTCTGGTAATTGAGGATTTTATCCAAGTGGGAGAGGAGGGATTAGTGTTAATGACTACATGCCTTAATTAGCCATTTTATTAACTTACTTAGTAATAATCCACTTTAATGAGTAACAAAAAGTTCATCTGGGACATTAGATTAGACATTCTGATGTTCAGCGTTTACTACACATCCAGCCAAACCAGTGCTATATGTGGAGATATTTTAAAGATCTATCACCTGCATCATCATGCATGGGTCTGAATGTGGGATTTCTTTGGATGAAGTCTATAACCGACTGTAATATAATATAATTAGTGCTGTCAAATCAGATTAATCGCATCCAAAATAAAAGTTTGGGTTTACTGTGTATAAGTATGATGCATATATAATTATTATCACACATCCATGTATATATTTAAGAAATATTTTATATATAAATCTATAAATAAACACATTTTTCTTAAATATATACATGGATGTGTGTGAATCTATATATACACATCATACTTATACACAGTAGACATTATGTAAACACAAACTTTTATTTTGGATGCGATGAATCATGATTAATACATTTGACAGCACTAGATATAATACAATATAATATCAATTCTGAAATAGTATGCAGCTTCAAAAGCACAAATTATAAGTCTTTCATAACAGCTTGTGCAAAAAAGACAATACAAATTATTATAATTAAAAATAGACACAAAATAATCCTGGTCTGTGCACTTAACAGTCTACACAATAATAATAATAATAATAATAATAATAATAATAATAATAAAAGAATTGATATTTTGTGAATAGTTTTAAAGGGACGAGGATAAAGCAATACAATCTATACATTGTCATTTAAATAGTAGCAAAAATAAATGATAATGTAAAAACACGTCGAAATCTGTTAGGTAACACTAATAAAGCATTTGGACATGATCTTTCCCTTGTTCCATGAAGCGCTTGTATATTTTCCTTGAATCTCGTCAGGAGCTTTTAGGTTGAAAATTGCGGTTTTTCATGCCTTGCGTCGGCTCTGGCTTCACCCTCTCGCTCTCATCGATCAGAACTTGAGTCGCGCTTTGTGGTGAGTGAATCAGAAGCTCCGATTTAAACTCTATCATCACTGTTTGACACGTGGCACTTTGCCTATAATCCAATCTCACGTTTACTCGATCTTTTTCTTATTTTCTTCTTATTATTTTTTTTCCCCCACAACTGTAATCAAATGCTTTAAGGAGCTGAGATTATATGATTTAAAAACTGTTACATTTATGTTTTCTGCACTGTCCTGTATCTTGTTACAGGTCTGCAGGCTTCCATTTCGCTTCAGATGTGTCATTGTATTTTATTTGTTTTAGTTTGTGGATAATGGCCAGTGTTGAATTCGTCAAAGACCTTTGTACTCCAGCGCTGGTTATTGACCTGGATCAAGTGAAAAGAAATGCTGAAGGCATGCGGGAGCGCTTCCAGAAACTGGGCGTCCAGCTCCGACCTCACATGAAAACACACAAAACACTGTAAGATTCTCATCATGTCAGCACCAGCCTGTTTATCTACTGTATGACTGCACGCCAGAATGCTCAGACATCTTGCTTGTTGTAAAATACGTTTATAATATGAACTATAGTTCACACTAGTCATTTTGTAAATAAGTATTTGGACGCTTGAGGCACTTAAAGGAATAGTTCACCCAGAAATGAAAATGACCCCATGATTTACTCACCCTCAAGCCATCCTAGGTGTACAAGACATTCTTCTTTCAGACCAATACAATCGGAGTTACAGGAAATAATATCCTGGCTCTTCCCAGCTTTGTAATGGCAGTGAATGGTGCCCAAGTTTTTGAAGCTCCAAAAAGCTCATCCATCCATTATAAAAGTTCTCCACACGGCTCCAGTGGGTTGATCAATGCCATCTGAAGTGAAGCGATGGGTTTTTGTAAGAAAAGCATCCACATTTAAAGCTTTATAAACTATAATCACCGACTTCTGGCAATGGCCATACGCACATTCTGGTGGAAGGGTGACCTCTGACCCGACGTAGGGCATAGCTCCTCTTCTCTTATTTAAAGTTTTTCTCTTAAACTTCTATTTTTAGATTTCTAATTTGTGAATTTTTTTTTTTTTTTCTCTCTCGTGAACGCCCATATGGCCGTTGCCAGAAGCCGGTGATTATAGTTTATAAAGCTTTAAATGTGGATGCTTTTCTTACAAAAACCCATCGCTTCACTTCAGACGGCATTTATTAACCCACTGGAGTCGTATGGATTACTTCTATGATGGGTTGATGCACTTTTTTGAGCTTCAGATTTGTAATTCACTGTCATTATAAAGCTTGGATTAGCCAGGACAGTTTTTAATATAACTCTGATTGTATTCGTCTGAAAGGAGAATGTCATATAGGGGCGAGCGGGGCACAACCTAACGCTTTTTGACTGTCTCAGTTTGTGTAAATCCACTTCAGAGTATTTATTTTTTCTAGTACAATTATGTGGTTTTGTTTCATTAATACAGTGTATACTTTTTTCTTGATTTACACCGAAAGAATGGAAGTGAAATGTGACAACATGCCCCATAGGTGGGGTACAGTGTAACATGACCATAAGACAGCTTAAAATGTTACCTGATATAATCAAAAAAATATCCAAGACAAACTCAAATGTTTTGTCAATAAAATACAATTATACATTTTTTTTAAATTAAATTAATGGCATTTTTAAATGATTAAAAATAAGCTAATTTTTGAGTTTAACAAACACATCACTAAATACAGCATAGTAAAAACAAAACAATAATGAATAATTTCTGAACATTGACTCTCGGTCATTAATCACCTTTTTCTCATGGTTTCTCAAAAGAACTAAAAGTATTGAATATAATATCATATTTCTAATAGGGGCTAATTGTAACGTAGTGTTACAACACACCCCGCCTGCACAACTGGGATTTAAACCGCTGTTAGACCAGCATTAAAGAACCATCTCAACTGCTAAATAACAGATAGACGATTACAGTAATATCAGATTTGTCTTATTTTAAATTAACACAAAAAACAGAGATGAAAAATAAACTTAAGAAATTTACTTTTGCTATGGTTAAATAAACGTTCAGTAATGTTTTCCAAAGATTTCTTAATTTTTTGCTCTAAATAATGTTGATATGGCAACTAGTAAACACACTAAGTTTCGTCATCCTGGCATGTGTGGAACGCGTTAAACCGTGTGTGTTACAACTAACCCCGCGTTCAGTTGTGCCCCGCGCTCCCCTACATCTAGGATGGCTTGAGGGTGAGTAAATCATGAGAACATTTTCATTTTTGGGTGAATTATTCCTTTAAAACATTTGAATATCTTTTATTATATTACGAAATATCAAACCAAATGGCATTTATTTGAAAGAAAAATAGTAGAAACCCTTTTCAAGCAAACCTTTTACCTCAAAATAAAAATTCTGATGTCATCATTACCTACTAATTCAATTGTGTCTTTTTCACTTGTAATTTTGATTGGTGTCTGCCAAGTATTTGGACTCTTAAAATATTTGAATATCTTTTATTATTAAAAAAAGTTTTGAAGGTAACACTTTACAATAAGGTTCCATTTGTTAACATTAGTTAATTCATTAGTTAGCAAACTAACAAAGAAAAATACTTCTAAAGCCTTTTTTCTTCATTTAATCATTGTTTTTTCATCATGAATGTTACATGTCTGTTGTGTTCAGGGAATGTGCGGACATCATGACAGGAGGCTCTCGCCGTTGTATCGTGGTTTCTACTTTAGCTGAGGCGTCGTTCTATGCTGATAATGGCTATGATGATATACTGTACGCATACCCACTGCCATTTGATAAAGTGGAGCGCTGTGCTGAGCTGTCTGAGAGACTTTCTCTCTTCCACATCATAGTGGATAACCGCCTTGCCCTACAGGAACTGAAGAGGAGACCTCTGAAGCAGGGAAAAGTCTGGAAGGTGTGGATGAAACTGGATTGTGACAATGGGAGAGGTAACATTTGAAGAGGGAGTTCACCAGGTGTTTGAAGCACGGTTTTGGGTGTACTGCAGTAAGATACATTTGGGTTTTTTTTGTGTTTTGACAGCGGGTGTTCCTCATTTTGACCCAGCTGCACTGAAACTTGCCCAGGAGGTCTCGGATACTGAGGGGGTGGAGCTGACGGGAATTTACGCCCACTGTGGGAATACCTACGCCTGTCAGGGGGAGGAGCAAATCAAAGCCGTTGCTCAGGAAACCACTACCATCACGCTGCAGTTCATGGAGAAGTATGCAGACATCACCTAACACTCACTTTAAATTTATCTTTGAAAACCTTGATCATTTAGAAATAATAATTATAAATCTAATAAATGTAATCCTTTGAAAAAAAAAAAAGAAGAATATAAATTTTTACTATACATTGCACTGTACATTATAATATTGTGATCCCTAAATTTAATTGTTACATTTTAAAATAATTGATTTTAGTTTTATTATTATTTTTTACATTTATTTAGACAACAAAGCTAAACATTTTAAATACTAATAATTTAACAACATTAATAAATTGAATCTTTAGCATAAAATAAATATTTTATATTGTACATTATAATATTGTGATGTCTAAATTCACTTCAAAAATGACTGATTATACTTTGTATTTTTTTAAGACACCAATTATATAATTTTAAGCACTGATCATTTAACAACACTAATAAATGTAACAACATTTTTTTAAATACATTTTTATACTATGCATTAATATTGTGATCCCTAAATTCACTTTTAGCATTTAAGATAATTAATTTTAGTTTTTAGTTTTATTTTTCATTCATCTAGACAACAAAGCATGATCATTTTAACAACATTAATAAGTGTAATCTTTTGCAGAAAAGATAAAAATGAATATTATTTTTTACTGTAATATTGTGATGCTTAAATGGCATTTAAAATTTGATTTTATGTTTTTAATTTATTTAACAAAGCTTATCATTGTAAGCACAGATAATTGAACAACACTAATAAATGTAATATTGTTTTTATTTTTATTCTATGCATTGTAATATTTGACACCTAAATTCACCTGTAGCATTTAAAATAGTTTAATTTATAGTGCTTTTTATTTTATTTAGACAACAAAGCATGATAATGTAACAGCACTAATAAATGTAATCTTTTGCAGAAAATATTTTTTATACTATACATTATAATATTATGATGCTTAAATTTTAATTTTAATTTGTTGTTTTACTTTCAATCTATATAGATGACAAACATAATTTTAAACACTAGTAAATCTAATTATATAATATAATATATAGTACATTATAATATTATGATGCCTAAATGTATGTGTAGCATTTAAAATTAATAATTAATTAAATAGATAGAAAATAAAGCATATCAATTTAATATAGGCATAAAATTAACATTATCATCCGCTTATCACAATTTCCAAAATGTTAATATCAGTGCATCCCTACTATTATTTCTACTATCCATATAGGCTGAAGGTTGCTGGGATACACACTCCCAAATCCAGCATTGGCTCCACCCCTTCCTGTAGCCACCCAGTTCCAGACATGGCCATGTTGAGTGAGGTGCATCCTGGGAACTATGTATTTTATGGTACGTGTCGCCATGTTCTGTTTAATCATAAGCCGTAATGTTCTCAGTTTGTTTTGAATCATGATATTATCCGTTGCACATCCAGATGTGCAGCAGTCCCTCATTGGGTCCTGTAGACTTGAGGATGTTGCAGTACGGGTACTGACACGGGTCATAGGTCACTATCCACACAGGAACCAGTTACTTGTAGACTGTGGGTGGACAGCACTGAGTCATGATGGTGGGGGGCGCTTACCCACAGGATACGCCATCATTGAAGGACACCCAGAACTCAAGTAAGAGATCATAATGTGGATTTATACAGTCATGGACAGAATTATTGGCACCCCTGGTAAATATGATCAAAGATGGCTGTAAAAATAAATCTGCATTGTTTATCCTTTGGAAAAAAAATAGCAAATTCTAATCTTTCATTGAGGTAAACGAATTGAAAGTGGGGGGGTAAATCGCATTAAGAAATAAATGTTTTTCTCCAAAACACGTTGGACAATTATTGGCACCCCAAAATTGTTTAAGAGTAAAATATCTCTGAAGTGTAATATTATTATTTATTTTTTTAGCACACCAGGGTGACTAGGAATATGAAATTGTCTAACTATGACTTCTTCACAGGAGTATAAATATGAGGAAACAGAAAAGCTAAATTCTTTTAATCAATCAAAATGAGTAAAACCAAAGAATAGCCTATAGTTCTGATGTGCAGCAAAAGATTGTTGAGCTTTACAGATAGAAAGTGGCTGTAAGAAAATAGCTAAAGCATTGAACATTTTCACCTATTTCCACCATCAGGGCATTTCAATCAACTAAAGATGTTACGAATCTGAGGACGTGTGTCTATACTGTCTTAATGCACGGTGAGGAGGAGAGGTTGAGTGGTCAAGACTCTCCAAGGATCACAGATGGGGAATTGCAAAGATTAGTTGAGTCTTGGGGCCAGAAAGACTTGGGGCCACAAAAAACCTCAAACAACCCCTACATCACCACATGTTGTTCAGGAGGTTTTCAAGAAAATTCTCCTCGTTCATCCAAAAACAAACTCCAGCATATAGAGTTTTCAGACACAACTGGAACTTAAAAAGGAACCGGATTCTATTATGAAACAAAAAAAAGAGCTTTTTGACAGTAAACCCACCAGATGGGTTTGGTGCAAACAGGGATAAAAAGTACCCCATGTCCACGGTTAAAAATACCACTAGATTTTTTTTTTATGTTGTGGGGCTATTTTCTTTTCTTGAGGTCCTGGACATCTTATTGAGCTACATGGCATCATAGATTCTAGTAAATACCAACAGATAAAAAAAAATCTAAACCTGACAGTCTCTGCTAGAAATCTTATAATGGGCCGTGGTTGGATCTTCCATCAGACCAATGCTCCAAAACAAACATCAAAATCAACACAAAAATGTGTCACTGAGCACGAAATGAAGCTTCTGCCTTGGCCATCCCAGTCCCCTGACCTGAACCCTATAGAAAATGAGTGGGGTGAACTGAAGAGAAGCAGCAATTTTGCCATTTTTGTATTTCTTTTTTTATGAAAGATCAAAAGAATAAAGAATGTAGATTTATTTTTACAGCCATCTATGATCATTTTTTACCAGGGGTGCCAATCATTCTGGCCTTGACTGTATGAGCACTGAATTTCTTTTCTAGGGATACACAATTGGTACCATATCAGTTACTGGAAAATATTAAGAGTTTTTGTTGTTGTTGTTTTTACATATACACTACTGTTCAAAAGTTTGAGGTCAGTAAGATTTTTTTTTGTGTGTGTGTACTTTTATTTGGCAAGGATTGAATTGATCAATAGTGTCACAAACAAATGTATATTTCAAATAAATGCTGTTCTTTTGAACTTTTTATATATCAGAGAAAAAATGATCATGGTTTACACACAAAAATTGAGCAACACAATATTCGAATGATTTCTGAAGTATGATGAAGAGTAATTATGCTGAAAATTCTGCATTGACATCACAGTATTAAATTACATTTTAAAATTGAAATAGCCAAAAAGTTATTTTGAATAATAATATTTCACAAATTTATTTTTACTGTCATTTTGAGCAAATATATGCAACCTTCTTACTTAAAAAAATCGTACTAACCCGAACATTTGATCATCTCACTCGGATTAAAGATTATTTTTAATACTGTTAGTAAATTCTTAAGATAAATATTAATTCTTCGTACTGTAGATTGTAATGTTGTGATGCCTAAATTCACTTGTAGCTTGCACTGTCAAATCTAACACATTATAGTGAACAAGTGAACATTTTGTCCTCAAAGTTGATGTGTTAGAAGCAGGAAAAATGGGCAAGCGTAAGGATTTGAGTAAGTTTGACAAGGGCCAAATTGTGATGGCTAGACGACTGGGTCAGAGCATCTCCAAAGCTGCAGCTCTTGTGGGGTGTTCCCGGTCTGCAGTGGTCAGTATCTATCAGAAGTGCTCCAAGGAAGGAACAGTGGTGAAGTGGCGACAGGGTCATGGGGGTCCAAGGCTCATTGATGCACGTGGGGAGCGAAAGCTGGCCCGTGTGGTCATAATGTTATGCCTGATCGGTGTATATGACAGTTATATAGACAGTATAGAATTTTAATATCAACCATTTATCAGTTATTAGCCATAACATAATTATCGACTTACTGTTATTGGCATGAATTTTAATATTGGAGCATCCCTAGATCCCTGTCTGCATTCCATTAAATCCATTCTCAAATATTAAAAACTAATAGGTGACATTGCATAATAATCTTTTGCACATGTTTAGATGTTGTTGTTTTACTTCACAACAGTGGGAGTAGGAGGTTTTGTGAGTCAGATGATATAAATAGCATGAAGGGTGCCGTCTGTTTTGCAGACTACTGTCTATGACTCAGGAACACGGCAGGGTGGAGCCCATCTCTGGAAAACTGGACTTCAAGCAGTTCCCGCTGGGGTCACTCCTCACTCTCATGCCTTACCATGTGAGTTACTAACCCTCTCACTGCAACAAAGCACACACAGAAACGCACTGTATTCAACTGTATGAAAGGACATTCTACATTTGACTAAGCCATTGCTGGTAGTCTATCAATTTAATCCATGTGTTGTGCATTTAAAGTGCCCTTATTATACTTTTTTTTTTCAAATATTACCTATCATTCAGTGTGTGACATAGTTGTTTGTGAATGAAAAAGGTCAGCAAAGTTTCAAAGATCAAAGTGCACGATAAGTGGAGTCATTGTCTCCTAAAAGAAAACCGATTCTGAAATTCTTGAAATGAGTCATCCAGTAATTTCAGTCTTACTTCTTGCATAAACCTACACGTCGAGAAGACGCTGTGTTCTGCGCTGCAAAAGCAAAGCCACTTTGCATGCATTTTATCGACGCAAATTGATACAGTAAAACCAACGTCGCTGTTACTGTTACAGTAAGTGCTGAGGAAGCCTCCGGAGCTGAAATTCACGTATGGTAATGGACGTTTAATTTCTAACACGTGGTAAGGTTTAGACCAATCACAACAGACTGGGCTCTCAGAAAGGAGGGGTTTAGAGAGAGCAAATCCTTTATCGAACCGTTTCAGACACTGCCATAATGTACATCACCACAGTAGATCAGTAGTTTTCTTTCAGGACCCAGATTTGATATTGGACAAACATGGTACCAAAAGCTTTTTAAATCAAACATTGAAATGTATTCATTTGACCACAGAGTGCATGATCCCAATACTATGCAAAATGATTAACCAGGGCAGGGCAGAATAGGAAAATATGTCCATTAATTCACTGGTGGTGGTTGAGGAGAGACCCCTGACATAGTTGTAAAGCGTTTTGGGTGTACAGTAGTGCATATGAAAGCGCTATATAAATGCCTCATTCATTCACTTCACAAAAACATGTCAACACAAACTTTTTGGGTTTTTTTTGCGAGCCCATATTTAACATAGACTGAGAGCTTGTCATGCCATCTATCAACGTTGGCAATTGCACTTACCTTTTTGTTTTCCTTTTGTTGAGCAGGTTGAAGAATAGAAAACCTAAACACTTGTATGTTTTGTTGACAGGCTTGTGCTACAGCTATGATGCATCCAGTCTATTTTGTCCATTCTAATGGGAAGATTATAGACACATGGAAACCCACTCGAGGCTGGTAACAATCTCTAACAGAGGGACTGTGGTACAGCTGGGGACTGTGGTTAGAAATATTTACGACTTGTAGCAACTAATTTGCTGTCTAAGGCAGTTGTCTATTAGAAACCCTTGTTGTTCAGGAACCAACTGCGTTATGGGCATGGTTGTTCTGTCCATGAGGAGCACTCATTGTTGAAAATATAATATTCCAGCAAAACACCCTTTGTGTAAACTGGAAAGCTTACATTTGGATTTACAATTTTTCTCTGCTTCTTTAAATGCTTAAAAACACATTAGAATATTTTCTGCAGATTTATGTGATTTCTTCTTTGTATCTGACTGAACTTGCATGCAGTATGTGCTCAAAAAGAGTTTTGGAGAGATCTGAAATAAATCATGCAACAAATTGTTTACAACATGCACCTCAGTTTGTAATAAAATCATCTGCCACAGTGGTAATCGGCTCTAATTGCCTTTTCTTATCTTATTTTTGCTTTAATGTTCCAACTTGAGGTATTCTCTTTAAAATACAATAAAGCAGTAGTGGGTAAGATGGTTAATAATAAAACAAGCTTTCTGTGGATGGACGTTTCTTCATCTTTGGACACTTTTGGTCCAGTGGACTTTAAGAAAATAATCTCTATTATAACATTTCCACACATATACAGCCAATTGAGGAGAACTGTCAGTTCTGTCTTTATGTGTACTGATCTGATTAAATAATATTCTCAAATTTGCATAATTCAACAAATACACCTCAACATATGAATGCATGTATATAAAATGTAATGTATAGTTTTATGATTACATGCACTATATTGCCAAAAGTATTGGGACACCCTGCCAAATCATTGATTTCAGGTGTTTCCAATCACTTCCATAGTCACAGGGGTATAAAATCAGGCACCTAGGCATGCAGACCCTTCTACAAACATTTGTGAAAGAATGGGTCACTCTCAGGAGCTCAGTGAATTCAAGAGTGGTACTGTGATAGTCCACCTGTGCAATAAGTCCATTCATGAAATTTCTTCACTACTAAATATTCTACAGTCAACTGTAGTGGGATCAGCGCATGCTGAGGCACATAGTGTTTCTGTCTGGCAATCCGATGGACGAGTCTGGGTTTGGTGGTTGCCAGGAGAACGGTACTTGCCTGACTGCATTGTGTAAAGTTTGGTGGAGAGGGATTATGGTGTGGTGATGAACGAGTTTGGTGTGGAGGTCTGAACATCCATTATGAAAAATGCAGAGCAGCAACAACGTCCAGACTGTTGGCTGTAGTTGCATGACCCCCACCCATTATACCACAAGAGAACTGCAAACATGAAAATGAACATACCCCCATTCGTTTTTAGTCTCTTTGATAGGAACTCGAAGTCCAGTGCACTTCCCTGTGAGCGTTTTTACAGAGCAAGGTTAAGGCTCTGGGTTCACCTATTCACCTGACCAATTGAGTCGCTCTGATCGAGCCCACGACACGGCTGACCAATAGCAGCGCAGTGCGATGAGCACCGCTCAGCTCACAAATCACCGCACTGCGCAGATATTGGCCAGCCGCCGCGAGGGCTCGATCAGAGCGACTCAATTGGTCAGGTAAATAGCTGCAAGTTGGCAGGAAGAGCTAGAGAGAGGAGATACATGATGATGTCAACACGGCAGTGAACCTTTCGGTCTGGCAAACGCAAGGCCTTTTTTTACCCATCGATTCCTTGATATTAATAGTAAAGGTCCGGTGGGATTGTACAAGTAATGTTCTGCTTGCTCTCAGAGGTGGTCGTGGTGTCGGGTCTGTCCTTTAAGGCGCATTGCAGCTTTGCTCAAGGACTCTAGCGATCATCTGCAGCATCCGGAGGAGTCCAGATCCTACTGGTATGTAATTCAGAACCATACCATTGATAAAAATCTGTGTGTATGAGCATAGATGAGGCTGTTTAAATGGGCTACGTTTGAGCCACATACGTTGGAAGATGACGCTGATTCGGTTATATTTAAATTTTAGGCCGAATGTAACGTTACATGTATTAAATTACATGTATGATCCTAAAAAGTTAACAGCAGCATGTCATGTATGATTACATAACATTGTTTTGTATAACCCGTTCAGAATTGAATTATGTTCCAAGGACACAAAAATATGATCATGCTTGTTTCTGCTCTAAACACAAATTTAATTTGTAAGTCGCGTAATATATACAATTGTCTGTTAAACGATTAAATTAAAATGTAAATGATACCATAAATTAAAATAGCCTAAACAAAACTATCGATTTTGATTTATATATATATATATATATATATATATATATATATATATATATATATATATATATATATATATATATATATATCAGTATATATTATATTGTAGTAAACATGGGTCTGAGCAACATTCAGATAATTATAAAAATGAATTTTAGTTTTGTTAACTAAAATATGATTACTGTAAACACATGAAACCCTGTTAAATCGTTTAAAACAATATGGCAAGAAATGAATAATAAACATTTCAGGCTGAGCATTTCCATTTATTGCACACTCAGTCCCATAGACTGATTTATAGTGCTGTATTTTTAACATATAATAGTTAAAATGATGTAATATTTGTCAGCCTTGTATCACAGGCTGCCATGCTTTTATTTTCTGAGGGCTATTATTTTTCTGATGTTGTTGTTGACAAAGTCATAAATTGATTTAACTGCATCCAAATCACTTTTGTAATTTGGCGGGCGCCAAAATAAAACATTAAAAACAAAGAAAAAAAAAAAAAGATGTCCGTCGGAATCCACACTGGGTCTGAATAGGTTCGTATGTTAAAAAGAACATACCATCTGTTTTGATTCCTTTTAAAGAAACATGCACCCTAAATTATCAACACAATGGCTTCAGCTAATTTAAGCATTTTTCAATATGCATTCTCCGTTCTCTGTATACCTTTGCACCACACACACACACACATTGGCACTATTCCACCTTCTGGCATAACATCAGATTTAACTCTCATGCACAAAGTGAACAGATGCCAGCAAGGCACACCTATAAACCAGCAGTACGAAGTGTGCAATCTCAACCCCTCCAAACACAGACGCACCAGTGTTGAGAGCAGGAAGCCAGCGTTCACTGAAAAACCACAGTCAAATGGCACAGGAAGGATGGCAGTAATCACTAGGGCTTGATTTGCCACTGATGTAACCCTAGAGTAATTCATTAAACCAACTCGGGTCTTTTTGGCCCTAGACAAGGAGTTGTTTTCATCTCAGAGGAGCTGGCTTGTGACCCTCGCCAAGGACTTGTATTCTGTGCAGCACAGAGATTTGCCCCGGCGAGATTAGACACCATCTGGCTAATTTGACAGGATTGAGAGTGATGAGACGCATCTCGCACTGTCAGAACAAAATAATGCTTGGTGTGTTTGAACGCATGCATATGCCAGGGGTGCATAATATGCTCGTATATGTGTCCATATGTTTGCCCTCACTGTGGAAACAGCGTGATGTATGCGTATCCTGGTGTTTAATGAGATTTTGAGTGTCAGTGCAGGTAAAATTGTGTGTCTGTGACAGTTTGGAGTGCGTTTTCAGTCGAGTGTGTGGAGTGTGTTGCGCAACCTGTTTAACAATGACCTTTCTGTTGTGTCCCGCTGCAGTCGACAGGCCGATCATAGTAAACTCTCTTGTTAATGCTCATTGAATGTGTACTACTTTGATCTCCGTTCAGTGAAATCACCTCTCATTTTCCCTCTTCCTCTCTCTTTGTACTAAGCTCTTTTCACAATGGCTATTTTAGGCCTGGCTGTGCGTCCCTCTTCGGGGGGACTGTATACACTTAATTATCTGGCACTGAATCTTGTAAGCTTCTTACCCGTTGGCAAGGGTTGGAGAGCAGGCGTGTTAACCATGTTGCGTCCAGCAAGCAGAAGAATGTTTTGGTCAGGCAGATTGTCCCCGTCTTGAGGTAAGGCGTTAATACTAAAGGTCTGCAGCTTGTGTAAAGCGGGGAGTGTTCGCTGCTATTTTGTTGCAGCCACATTGCATTTTTCAAATATTTTAGTCATGGTTGAGTCAAAGTGTTGCAGAGCTTCAGGATAAACCTTTGAATGGGTGGTTGACATAACATGTCCATGAACTTTTGTTACAGCATCAAGATTGTAGGTTAAAATTCATGTTTAAAGGTAAAAGTGAATGAATATTTAAGAATACATCTTTTCCTTTACTGTCCAGCCCAGCTCCTGTTAAACAAACAAACACTTTCTGTTTGCTTTTAGGTGAAGTAAAGCTTGTTTGCATTTCTGATATCCACTGCCCAAATTTAAAGAAAAAGTAATGTACTTCTTGAATAGAGGAATGTACTAACATATGACTGAAATTTAAGATAAAAAAAAAAAAAAAAAAAAAAAAAAAAATGCTGATATGACCAAAACTACCAAGTTGCATTCGTTGAGCTAAAAACAACCCAAGTTGGGTTGAAAATGGACTAACCCAGCGATTTGGGTTGTTTTAACCCAGCGGTTTGGTTAAATGTTTGCTTAAAACAACCCAATCGCTGGGTTAGTCCATTTTCAACCCAGCTTGGGTTGTTTTTAACCCAGCATTTTTTAGTGTGTAGCCAATTCTCACATCCATTCTTAAAGGGATAGTTCACTCAAAAATGAAAATTGTCATCTTTAATTTACTCACCCATACTGTAATCTCACCTCAATATTTTATGCACCCTGTTTTTCAGTTTGCTGAAAATTACCTTTATGTCCCTTAAATTACTTCTTTTTTTTCTTTCTTTTTTCCTTAAAAAAATGAAAAAGTCCACATCATCTTTTTATGTTTCAGATTTATTTCTGAAATCTAAATATACCTTGTAAAAATAAAATAAATGTAGTTTTCTTTCAAATAAGAAAATAATATTTTATTTTATTAATGGCAGCAAAAATTCTGTCAACTATGTTACTAGCCAAACACCCCTGAAAACCCAAAACCATGTGACCAGCATCATGTGATGTCATTTTCTTCTGCGGCAGATATTTTGAACACATTATGGTAAATGTCCACGTAATTTTTTCTATATGTTATCTGTAATGACGTATTGTCAAGGAGTATATTAATTGCCCATCAGCTATGTTGGGTACATTGCTATGGTTTGCAATATTTCTTAGATTTTATTTCAAATAAATATTCAAATGTGAGGTGACCTGATCAATAAAATAACATTTGGTTGGCCAGACAAGGCCTGCCATTAAAATTATGAGGCAAAATGGTGACATTTTCAACTGTTACTTGCGTCAACTAAGTTACTGTCATGGCTAACTGTTTTAAAGTGTTTTTTGTTTTTTGTTTTTTTACATTTCAAATATCTAGAATGCTGCTTTTGATATTTCAGAGTATAGTGGAGTTTAAAACTATCAAAATGACCTAGACGTAGATTTATGATAAAAATGGGCCCCTATGTAATTTTGTCATTTTAATATTATGGATTATCAATATATATTTGTGGGCCCCTCCTCGCCGAGGGCCCCCTGTTACTCAGTTCCACTATTACCCCCTGTCCGACGCCCCTGGTTAGAACCGGTGAATGCGTTTACAGGTTTCATAGAGAGAATGATGTCGCGTGTTCGCGGTAGTGAGTCATGTTTGCCGTCCAAATAGCTCAATTAGAGGCAATATGAATAAAACCTCATCATGTTTTAAAGAGTGGCTTGATTAAGTGGTGGAAATAACAGATGATGGGCACAGCACGGTAACAAAACAGACATTTACAGTTACACACCCACGTAACCCACCACAAGTGCAGCGTGCAAACTCCTCAGTAACACACATCAGTTTAAATCTGTGTTTCAGGGATGTTTAGATAACTATAAAAGAGTTCACGTTCCCTTGAACATACTTGGCTATTAGATCCATTTAATTATAAATTATATTAATTATAACTGATATTAGTTTAAATACTTCAATTAGTTTTTATATTATATCATAGACTGTTATAATTATATTACATTATATTGTAAGGCTAATAAAAATAATTGATCTCACAAGGGGATAGTTTAGGGATCCTTGCCATTTAAAAAGTTTAAAAAAACCTGATATAGAAAATCTTGGCAATTCAGAAGCAATAATCTGTGGAACTGCTTAATTTTTTCATATTAAATTATTATAAAGATAATAATAATACTGTTTTGGGGAGATTTTTAATAGTATTTCTTGGTAAAGAAAACTTGTACAGTTAACAGCATTGTAAAAAAAAAAAAATCTGTCAAATTAAAATGTGCTTAATTTAGTGACTTCTGAATGAACTGCTTTAAAAAAAAAAAAAAAAAAAAGGATTTAATATATCACTAAGTTACATCAAGGGTTAAATAAAATAGAAATAACCCGTTAAAGTTAAAAGTTATAACTGCATGATGAAACCACTTTTTGTGTGTGTATTTACGCATGTTGTACAGGCGTAAAAACAATGAATATTGTCCACGGACTTAATCACTTAATCACTGTCACTTAATCAGTGTGTGTAGTGGCTTACAGTTCGTCCGTAACACAGTTGACAAACACACCAAGAAATTATTACTTTAATATTAAAAGGGTGTTGATTAAGCTTTGCAGATACGTTACACTGATAAAGTTTTGCTGATGTGAAATGCACCCTAAAGTATAGAATGAGTCGATTTTAAATGTATGACTATATATGAAATAATTTATATTTGTTTGTTAGTTGCAACATTCAGGTATGAACCATATCAAATCTTTAAATGAAGTGAAAAACACAACATTAGCTGTACAGAACGTGCAGTCAGCGCTGCTTCCTCTAGGCTATCTTAGGTCATGTCTTGACAGCACAAGTAGGATTTGGGATGTTGGCAGATTTCGTTTAGCGTGTAAAGCATCTGTTCAATTCACCTCAGATTCACTCCCATACCAGCAGTATGCTGCTTTCTAATCAGAGCAGAGCACACTGCCATATGCAGAGCCTGCCATTTTAAGAGCTGCACACAAACATGCATAAACAACACAAACGTCCTATATTAGGACAGAATGGGGCAACACCTGCGTGTGTTTGCACTATTAAGCTTTCAGTTTGGAACACGAGCCCACAATTGTTGTAGTAACTCTGATGCTCTCTGTGTTGGGCAGGTGTGTGCGC
The DNA here is from genome assembly GCA_018749465.1 of Paracanthobrama guichenoti. Classification (NCBI taxonomy): domain Eukaryota; kingdom Metazoa; phylum Chordata; class Actinopteri; order Cypriniformes; family Gobionidae; genus Paracanthobrama; species Paracanthobrama guichenoti. Next base: position 21,048,225 of record CM031953.1, read on the forward strand.
TTTAATGGAGTTTTTGAGCGGGATGCGTGCGTCGTTTTTTTATCTGCCGGCTGTTTGACCAGAGATCAAGAGACATGGAGAATCTGAGCCACATCTCTCCTTGTCTACACTTGTAAGCTGGGTTTGAGTCAGGTGAGCCACAATGAATACTGAAATGGTTTTGTGGAGTAAATAAAAATGTGCACATTTTAAAACGACAAAATGGGAATTGTGTAGTGAATCAAATTATCTTATATTTCCAGGGATTCTTTGAAGAAGCTCAGCCTTGTTGAAAATGCACTTAAACCAGATGGTTTTCTGGTCTTAGATGGTTTACGCTGGTCTTAACTGGTCTACCAGCCGAGCCAGATGGTCTCCTAGCCCAGTATGAAAAATTCATGTCACGATTATAGTGACCAAAATTATCACAGTTATCAGTATTTTCGCGATATTGTTAAAATGTGCTGGACATGTTCAAAAAGTACTGATATACACACTGAATTAATTTCACCAAGTTTGTCAAACCACAAATAAAAATTAGCAGCACTATTAATTAGCAGTACTAATTGAGACCTGAGAACTACGCCCACTGGAGGAGGACATAATTGGTGGCCGGATTTGCTAAAATATAATATGTAAAACTGACATTTGGATATTTGACTTACATGTGACAAAATGTACCCATTCTTCCTTCTGATGCTTCACGTCCTATTGCCTGTATCCACTTCTGTCTCCTTAATTTTTTTTGGGTTGACCGCTTATAAAGACTTATTTCTGTGTTTTTTAGCTTGTTTGCTGTACTCCTTGTAACATATCAGCTTTTAGACATTGTTCTGTTTTTTGTTATAAGTCAGAAATGACAAGGAGGCCGCTTCACGCGGTCAATAGAGGGTTGGATTGCCCCCCGGTGTGGGCGTGGCCTAAATGCCCTCTGTCTCTATGCTGGACAGTACATTTACCGCAAGTTTTTCAATTAATGCTAATAAAAAAAAAATGTAATAGTTAGAATATGACACAGTAATACTAACTCATTTTATCATAGTTTATCAAGTCGGGAACCGATTGATCCCTACTAAAAAGTGACCAAAACCGTAGGAAAACTAGGCAACTGACCAACGTGACCAAGAAGGGAGACCAACTAAGACCAGCAAACCAGATTAAGCTGGTTTTAATCATGTATTTTTCTGGTAGGCCTAAGTCATTCACTGAAAAGAGAGGGAAAAATCTTTTTGTAAAGAAACTAGTCCAAAAGTTTGGAGTTGGTTAGAGAATCTCATGCTCAGCAAGGCTTTTATTAAAACAGTTATTTGATCAAAAATAAGAGTACTATTGTCAAATATTATACTATAAATATATATCTACTATAATATGTAGTACTATAAATATATCAGGATCCATTGGTAAATAGAAAGTTCAAAATAATAGTTTTATTTAAAATGGAAATCAGTTGTAATATTATAAAGATCTTTACTGTCTCTTTTGATCAATTTAATAGGCTACATTTATCCTTGCTGTATAAATGTATTAAAGGATTAGTTCACTTCAAAATGAAAATTTCCTAATATTTTACCCACCCCCATCTCATCCATGTTCATATCTTTCTTCAGTCGAAAAGAAATTCCGTTTTTTGATGAAAACATTCCAGGATTTTCTCCACATAATGGTTTTCAGTGGCAACCAAAATGTTGAAGGTTCAAATCAATGCAGTTTCAAAGGGCTTCGAGGGGCTTCAGAGGAGCTGCGCGATCCCAGATGAGCAATAGGGTCTTATCGTTTGGCTAGATTGGTGATTTTCAAAAGAATAAAAAAATACCTAAATTGCTCATGCTGGAATGTTTTCCTTTTAAAAAACAAATTTATTTTCGACTGAAGAAAGAAAGACATGAACATCTTGGATGAGATGGGAGTGAGTAAAATATGTAATAAACTAAACCTTTAATTTCTTTAAAAACTAAATTATTTTACTGACTCCAAACTATTGAAAGGTAGTGTAATGTACTTTTATATTTGTCTAAAAAAACACATTTCAGGTATTTAAATAATGATGATGATTCAGTCCAAGTTTGTCCAAACTTATGAATGGTAGTATACATGTAAAACCTGAACCTGCCATTAAACTTTTTTGCATAATACTTAATGGAATAATGCAAAATATATTCATGGTCGATGAGAAAAAAATTTGCCTGGCAAATTCTCTCATTTCAGTGAAATTGACAGGTGTGTCAAATTTAATTTTGGTGCAAGTGTGGTACTAATATTCATTTTCTTTACACATTTTCTAACTTTCTTCATATTTCCCTTATTTTCTCTGTCAGGAGGACCATGCTCTGCTCAGAGCGTGGGGTGGTGGAGGAATGGCTCTCAGAGTTCAAGGTGAGAAATTTGACATCCTTGCAGACTTTAATATGGTGTTTTTATATAGCTCTGTCAAATTAAGCCCTCGCTTCCCAAGTGATCTGAGCGCGATGTCCCATTAACCACATTTGGATTCGGATTCTCAGAACATATTGGAGGAATATTTCTGCCTCCAAGTATTCAGTTCCAGGGTGATTCAGGTTGAGGCTGCTTAGTCATACCAGCCACCGTCTCTCCTCTTTAGACCTTACCTGAAGAGCAAATCCGCAGCTATTCTGGCAGCCTGCGCCTGAAGAAAGCTCTGATACCTGCTCTTTATGCTGTTATTCAGGAGCAGCCCTGCAGTGAGGTATGATGACGTGTTTGAAACGATTTAGGTTTTATTTCTTTGTCAAAAGCGTCTGTGTTGGGTGACGATTCCTTCTGAAAGCACGTTTATATAAGCTTTTAACGGTTACTTAAAATGGCGTGATGTGGGTTAGGACTTCAGATTCAGATTATTCAGTGCTGTTATTGGTAACTAAAAATGAATTCAAATGTAAATATTAGATATAACACTTAAAACTTAGACATTTTGCTATTAACTGGAATAAAATAAGTTGAAGTTGTAGTACTGCACTTAATAAAACGAAAACTGAAATAAAAATAAATTAAAGCTAAATAGAAATATTGAAAAACAATATAAAAAAAAAAATGACAAAAGCATATAACAAAATTACTACAACTTAAACTAAAATTAAAATAAAAACTTATTAATATTTTTAACCAGCTTTTATAAATACTATAATAGTATATACATAATGCTCAAATAATACAGATATTATTAATGGTAAATATTTTTCCGTGCCTGTGTGATCTTAGTTATGTCAAGTTTAATTTTTATTTAATAAAATTAATATATTTTGTTTCTGAAAATTTTTCTGAAAACATTTTAGAAGAAATTGTGAATTAAAATAACAGTAAAATTTATAAGGAAATAAATTTGATTCTGATTGAAAATTTAGTATTGTCTTTTAATATCTTGATCTGCTATGTTCAGTTTTTTTTTTTTTTTTAAATATGCTGTTTCCTTATGTTGGTGGTTTATTTTATTTTAAGTGTCTATGTCCCATACTGTCTCTTTTTTTCCATTCCTTCCTCTCTAGCTGCTGGCTCCGGTGTGTCATCAGTTGTTTGAGTTGTACCGGAGCTCAGAGGAGGGTTTGCGTCGGTTTACCCTGCAGTTCCTGCCTGAACTCATCTGGGTGTACTTGCGGCATTCAGCCAGCAGAGAGCGCCACCGCAATGGCTGCGTGGAAGCCCTGCTACTGGGGATCTATAACCTGGTGAGAGATTGGTCATTGTGCTAGCACTACCTGTAATTTCCTGAAATTCAATAGCTAACGATGACATATGTTATATGTACATCTTCTGTTACAGGAAATTGTGGACAGTAAAGGAAATGGCAAGCTGCTGTCATTCACCATACCAACTCTCTCTAAGCCTTCAATATACCATGAGGTATGAAGTAAAATACAAACCTTTTAATCTGACCTTTATCGTCTGTCTGAGCTACAGGAGGGATCCGTGTCAGATCAATGATGATGATATATCCTGTTGTTACGCACACAAAATGCATATCTGGTTACATTTAGCTTGGAATGGGAAACTAGAGCGTAATGCGCCAACCTACAAAGAGTCAGAAAGCCTTAAGCCTTATCTTAGCCAAAACCTTGGTTTGCAGGTATTAGTTGGTTTAATCTAGCTCTTGTAATAAGTTACAAATCTGGGTGTGATTGTTATGGTTGGGGTCAAATTGACCCTAAGTGGATTCAGTACAATTCACCAAAAATCATATTATGAAAGATTGTTACCTAGATATTTTACTTTATAACGTGCTAAATATGGGTATTTTTCTTACACAAACCCATCGATTCACTTCAGAAGGCCTTTATTAACCCCCCAGAGCCGTGTGGGTGTGTGCTTGGATTAACCAGGACATTTTTTAATATAACTTTTCATTTTTGGGTGAACTATCCATTTCAATGAATGAATGATTAAAGCTGGATACTTTTGTTTAACGCAGCCATCCAGCCTGGGGTCCATGGCGTTAACCGAGGGAGCCCTGAACCAGCACGACCTCATCCGGGTGGTGTACAGCGGTCTGCTCTCTCAGAGAGAGACGTTCACCTCACAGAACAGGTGCTTTTTTTCTTGTCAGACTGAGGTTTTGTACTTATGGAGAAAGTAGGTTTGATGTGTGGAATATTTCTAGGCATTTGATTAATCGCGCTATCGCCTGCTGGACTGTTTTATTGCCGTGACTCAGTGCCGTTACGTTTTCCTGCAGGCTGTAATGTAATCTCAGCATTTTTATTTCATTAAACCACTGCTGGAGCTCTCTGACAGCGAGATCCGTGCAGATGTAGTGTGATTTGTTATTACCCATTCCACCGGCTAGATACACGGTGACAGTCGCTGACTCATAATGTACCGCTATCTGATTTGTCGATGTAAAATTATGCAGATGTCAAAGGGGGTTGTGTAAGAGCAGTGTGTGTGTGTGTGTTTCTCCTGCAGGTTTGAGGTGCTGTCTTTTCTAATGCTCTGCTACAACTCAGCTGTGGTCTTTATGCCTGCGTCCTCCCACCAATCGGCTTGTAGAATGAGCACACGGTAAGAGGGGCGCATGAGTTCTCTTTTTCTGCTAACGATCCGGGAACATCTCGACCTGTCTGTCTCTCTGGCTGTCTCTCTCTCTGAAATGTCTTGCTGGAACATTGCAGAGATGGAGTGATTAAATGGATTAAATGGAATATTGATTTAGAGAGAGAGCAAAGGATTTCTGTGGCGGGTCATATCATTAGAATAAAAACCTCCAAGTAAACATGTCATTAGAGATTCTCTGAGTCTCTCTCTTTATGCAGGCTGTGTGTGAGCGGTTACCCGCGCCAGCAGCAAAAGTCATGGAGGGAGCCGTATAACCGCGTGCGATTGGAGCCGGAGTTTATGGTGCAGATGCTGACTGCGGTTTACCATGCCATGTAAGTTTTCTGAGATGTATCTCTATTATAGAACAAAAAAAGTGTCATTTGTTCCATGCCACTATTCTTCTCTGATAAGAGGGTTATTTGATGGAGATTTGATGCTGAATGCTAAATATGCACTGTTTACTGTAGTTTTGATCAAATTAATGCTGCCTTAGTGAGCATAAGAGACTTCTTTCAAAAACATTTAAAAATCCTGTCGACCCCAAACTTTTAAATGGTAGTGTATTTCTGAGCAGTATTCAGAACTTTTTTACATTAGTAAGAGATGGAAATGCATTATATATTTAATTCCTATTAATTCTCAATTAACGGTTTGAGTAGTGTGCTAATGATCTCATCTACATAATGACACTCTCTCTAATCAACTCCAGTTATAATGGGCAGTGGGATCTAGGGAGGGAAGCTTTGGATGACATCCTCTACCGAGCACAGCTAGACCTCCATGCCCAGCCATTACTGGTAAGTCATCAGCTGTCTGCACATCAATGTATTCTGTGAAATGCTTTTGTTACAGTACACTTGGGGAAATATTCAGTGGGGTCTGAAAGTCTGATGAAAGTGTATGAAAAAATTGTAAAGCAAAGAAATATTACAATATCAAATTAAGATTAAATATAATAAATCAAATTGGCAAATTTGAATTTCAAATCAATTTCAAATCGTGAACGGATGTTTTTGCTTCCAATGATCCACAAAAGTATCCTTAGTATCCTTTTCAAATTACGCAAGAACATCATCATCATCATCATCATCATCATCATCGAGCTGTTCAAAATCGCCCCCTTTACCCTCATTCACTATTCCCTGCATTACTCCACTAATATAGTCCACTTAAAGAAGTGAATGAAAACGAGCTAGTGAGTCCGCCCGAAAGGGCTGCCTCTTTTGCGTAGTTTGTAATGAAACTCCAGTAGTAATGAAAATATTTATCTTGAACTGTCATGGAAACTAGCATGTTTAAACCTTAATTAAACAATTTCATATTTTATACCTGTATGGTATGTTCCCACATTGGATTAGCCGTTTGGAAAACGGATGGGTGGGTGGATGATTCAGCTGCGCCATCTTCTGGTGATATGCGGGAATTAATTTGGCATGACCCTCACTGTGAATTATGGATATTCTCTAGCCATTGAGTGTACATCAGTTGTACACTTGTTATTGCTCTGCATTATGGGATTGAATGAGTGCACTCCATAACATCCACTATGGTTTTCAGACACTACTACAAATGGCTTTCCTCTGAAATAGTGCCCTGTTTAAGGGTGTAGGTTTCAGACATAGCCTAAGTTTTACCCATACTTGTGACATTTATACAGCTCAAGTGCTGCTGCCATTAAAGCAAAATAAGGAGCAAGAAATATGTTAAGTCATTAAATTTATTAAAATTCATGCCATTTTTTAAATATCATGTTTTAATTTATTAAATTAGACACAATGCAAAATAGAATAATTTTCACTGGTCTGAATTTTGGACCCCATTGTACTGTAATAGTGAAGAAAATGTGGCAAAAACCCCAAGAAAATGTTTCATGAAGTTTTTCTAGAGCAATATTTAAATTATTCTTAATGGAAATGTAATATTTCACTGCATTAAGTTGACCCCTGATCCTCAGGTGGCAAATGCAATTAGTCGCTCACTTCCGTCCCGTCCTCCGGAGGGCTCACGGAACCTTCTGGAGGTGGAAGTAACACCTGCCGGGAGATGCATCTCACAGGCAGCTGTCACTGCCGCCTCCATTCGTCGCCTCCGCTGGAAACGAGAAGGTATGCAAAATATGCACACACAGACTTTTGTACCCATCTTTTTATTTTGGTTGCTTTCTGCTTATTTGTTTCCTGCATGATCATTAAAATCATAATCAGAACATTAACATGACATCCTCAACAGTCCCTCCATTGCATCCATTCAAGCATCAGGAAAAGGAGGCCATTTTTGTGTGTGAAATTTTCACTCTGTCAGCATCATGTTTAGTTCGCTCACTGTCTTCACCTCAGATTGTTTTGATTTCTCAACCACGGCTGAATTCTACGCCTCCATCACCCCCAGCCGATACACCCCCCCGGAGAGACCAGACAGTCCTGTGCCACGCGGGCGGATAAAGTGCACCATTCACCTAACCTTGCAAGGGGGTACGCAGGGCTCAGGAACATCTCACCATTACACCGTGTCACGGTGTTAGACAGCCCATACACAAGCCCTGCCCTTGTTCATCATAGAAAGTGTTCATTATTAATATTAATATTCAAATATTATTATCAATATTAAAATGACCCCATTGCATGGAAACTTCCTCCTGTCTGTTATTAGTGTCTCCACATACCTTAGTGTATTGTGATCATTTGTGTTTAATCCTTTTTATTTGTGATCAATTTCGTTTTAGGAGCCTCTTACAGTGCTTGCAAGGCAAGAAGATAGAATGATAGTCCTCGTCTTTTTCCTTTTTCTTAGCTTGAGCTACTTGGTGTACAGATTCATTCAAACATTGTTTTGAGGACAATTTTGTAGTGCACACAAATAGTAATAATATTTGCATACTGAATTGTGATTGGCATTATTTGGTGCATTCAAGTCAAAAAAAAGTAAAGTAATTTTAAATATGAGGGAATATCAAAACACTGAACTTGGTTAAGGTATTGATCTGACAAAATTATTTGGCAAAAAAAAGGTGAAATATACATTGTTCCACTTCCATTGTATTCCAACCAAACTCATTTATATTTGCGATTTCAGACCTTTAGAAGTAAGAAATTCTGAGGTGGGCTTGAATGAGCTACAGTACATACTGTTAGGGCCTTATCATACACCCGGTGCAAGTGTTTTTTGCTGGTTTGAGCACAACGCAGTTTTCATTTTCACGTCCAGTGCCACGTTGTTTAAATGGCAAATGCACTCGCACCCATCTGTTCGTCCATGGGTGTGCTGGTCTGAAAACGATGTGTGTTCAGGCGCATTGTTGGCACGTTGCTATTTTGAGGCAACTGAAAACAACTGCACCATTGACCAACAAAAACCTGGTCTAAAGTCAATAGCACAGTATTTTTTGTTATTTAAAAGGAGCGTTAGTAATATGCGCCTATAGGCGGGTGCACAGCGCGCATACACTCTGCTTATTACACACACAGGGATGTGCAGGAGGATTCCTCTCTGGAATGTAAATAACGAATCTGCCATGGTGCAAGCGCAACTGGCTTTTAAAGGGAATGGGAGATGAGACTTTGATTGGTTTCTTGCACGTTACGCCTAAAACACACCTATGACTCATTAAGAGACCAGGTACAACCCTTGGACCATGAGCCTGGCGCACTGACCATTTTTTCCGTCGTTAAACTATCAAAATGGATTTGAACACGCCCTATGTGCCTGCCAGACCATGCGCTCAGATTGTTAACATAGGGCCCTAAATGTTTCCGAAAAGCATTATTATTGTGAAATATTTTTAAATATATTAAAATTATTTTAATTGTAAAATTTAATTTATTCCTGTGATGGCAAAGATGCATTTTCAGCATCATTACTCACAGTCTACAGTCTTCAGTGTCACGTGATCCTTCAGAAATCATTATAATACGCTGATTTGCTGCTCAAGAAACATTTCTTATCATCAATGTTGAAAAACAGTTAAATAGAAATCATTTGTAACGTTATAAAAATATTTACTGTTACTTTTGATCAGGCTAATAAATCCTTATTAGATAAGACTTTTCATTTCTTAAAAAAAAGGTACAGACCTTAAGGTTTTGAACGGTAGTGTAATATTACTGAATTGTGATTCATGAATCATCTCGTCAGAGTTCACCAACAAAATGTTCCTCCTGTGCTCGAGTTTCCAACGGTCGTTCACATATGTATGAATGGAAGGAATGAAGACTAGTGTAACCGCAGCTTGACACTTCAAAGACGGTGTCGTATAGTTTGCTACCGGCTGTGAGCCTGTGAAGGAGAATTAACACAAGAATGTCAAAGCAGCTCAGATGCAGCATTTCACTGAGACAGATCCAAAAGCCCCAGCTTACTTCTAAGCTCACCTAACACTTTTTTTTTTTTTTTTTTTGCTGCCTTGCAAGCGCTGGTATTTCCTCCAGGATATTCAAGTCTAGTTCATGCAACGTGCTATTTCTCTGCCTCATTTTCCCCTCGCTGTGTTTTAGATGCCGATGGCGTGAGCTGCGGAGAGGACTCTTTTGACCCAGATGAAGGATTTTCCTCTGGGGCTTCCAGCAGCAGCCAGCCCAGCAGCGTGAAACGTGACTGGGTCATAACTGGTGTCCGACCTTCCCGAGATCCGGGAGCCAGGCAGAGGGAGAGCACGTCCGCCGACACCAGAGCAGCCCTCCGAAGCCTCCACCAACGGCACCAGTCCCCTCCCCCCGCCGTCAGCCTCCGTACCGCAGAGAGCAGCCGCAGCCCGAGTCCCAGCGCTCCTAGGCGCTTTCTGGACCCGCATTACATCTCTCCCTTTGCTGGTGCGCCACCCAAAACCAGCAGCACGTCTTCAAGCAAGTCTCTTGACTGTACCGGCCTCAATGGCTCATCGGGACCCACAGATAGCCTGTCGTTGGGAAGCCTCAGTGCAGACAGGGCTCACTATCTGTCGGCCATCAGCTTGCAAGAGGAACGTCTTGGGCACGCGGCGCGGAGCCAGGATCTCCTTTCCCCCGGGAGTCCGTTCTCCTCTGGAAGCCCATTGTCCAAACAGTCTCGATCACCCAGTTTTAATATGCAGATTATATCACAGGTCTAGAATGATTTTGCTGGGCGATATGTGTGCATGAGTGAGAGAAAGCGAGAGAGAGAGAGAACGTGCATGCGTACAAGCATGTTGTCTTACGGTGTGCGTGTGAATGTGTTCGAATGAGGGTGCGCTCGTACACTTTTATTTGATCATTACATTATGCACTTGGGTTCGGTGTGGAGGAAATATTTGTTTTGCACAAAGGACATATTCAAGTGTACATGATCCGAGACTGTTTTAAATGTGCCATACAAACATACAATAACAACATGGTGTTAAGAGGAACAAACATTACCGTATCAGAGCAATGAACTTCAAAAACCGACAATCACGGTCAATGCATCGCGAAAGGCCTGATAGTGCATGATCCAAAGAGTTTTATCCAGCCCAGCTGTACTGTAGGTCGTCCTGAAGAAATCCTCTTCCATGTCACTGTTTCGGTTTGTGCTGATTGAGCTTACTGTTGCCTGTGCTGTCCACCCATCATAAAAAAAATATTGTGTGGACTGCCTCAATGAAACGCTAAAAAACTTGGAAAAAAAAATATAGTATATGTTGTACTTTCGAACAGGTTTATATTTTAAATTGTGTATATTTGTGTAAATGATTATTGTACCATAGAAAGAGTATATGCTAACAGAATCTATATTGCTTGTACAGAGATAGAAAGCTATCTGCTGAATGGTGAATAAATGTGCTGTTCATGGGAGCTCAGAATTGTTTTTTCATATTGACAGATATTTTAAATGGGGATCAGTGCAATAGACTGCATGTTCTTAGGTTATCATATGGTGGGCATATTTTTATTATTAATTATATTACTAATATAATGAATATAAACAGTGGCAATAAAAATTATGTGAACCCCTTGCAGAATCTGTGGAAATGTGAATAATTAACAAAACAAGAGAGATCATACAATTTTTTTTTTTTTATTTATTTTTTTATAAATACTGTCCTGAATAAGACATTTTACATAAAAGATGTTTACATATAGTCCACAAGACAAAATAATAGCTGAATTTATAAAAATGACCCCACTCAAAAGTTTTTGAACTCTTGTTCTTAATACTGTGTGTGTACCCACACATCTACCTGGATGGGTCATGGCTGTTTTTTCGTTTTGTGATGGTTGTTCTTGAGTCCCTTGTTTGTCCTGAGCAGTTCAACTGCCCAACGTTCTTCAGAAAAATCCTCCAGGTCCTGCAAATTCTTCAGCATCTTTTGCATATTTGAACCCTCTCCAGCAGTGATTGTATGATTTTGAGATCCATCTTTTCACACTGAAAGACAATCAAGGGACTCAAAGACAGCTATTAAAAAAGGTTCAAACATTCACTGATACTTAAAGAAACGCAACCATTACCGACCCCAAACTTTTGAGCGGTAGTGTATATACACCAATCAGGATTAACATTATCAGCCAATGACAGGTGAAGTAAATAACACTGATTATCTCTTCATCACAACACCTGTGAGAGAGAGAGAGAGAGCTCTTTGATGATAAGGTGCAGTAGAGGGAGACAGAGGACTGAAAACGGCACACATATGTTCTATTGTAATCATTAAATGTTAGTATACATTTGCTGTGTCTGATTAAAGGGAAAACATTCTTACTATGTCTACTATGCACCAATGCAAGATTTAAACTTATCAGAGAAAGTGTAATACAGTGGTTCTCAACCAGGGGGCTGAGACCCACAAAGGGGACCTCAAGATGACTTTTAATTCATTTCCCCAACAACTTTCATTCAAGAACCAGGATTCCCACAGCTTTGGAAAACTTGAATGTATGAAGGAATTTAAAAAGTGGGATTTCTAGACCTGGAAAAGTCATGGAAATAAATTAATTAATTATAGTATACATTATATATATAAGCATTCTTTAGAAATGTTGGCCCATATTGATAGGATAGCATCTTGCAGTTGATGGAGATTTGTGGGATGCACATCCAGGGCACGAAGCTCCCGTTCCACCACATCCCAAAGATGCTCTATTGGGTTGAGATCTGGTGACTGTGGGGGCCATTTTAGTACAGTGAACTCATTGTCATGTTCAAGAAACCAATTTGAAATGATTCGAGCTTTGTGACATGGTGCATTATCCTGCTGGAAGTAGCCATCAGAGAATGGGTACATGGTGGTCATAAAGGGATGGACATGGTCAGAAACAATGCTCAGGTAGGCCGTGGCATTTAAACGATGCCCAATTGGCACTAAGGGGCCTAAAGTGTGCCAAGAAAACATCCCCCACACCATTACACCACCACCACCAGCCTGCACAGTGGTAACAAGGCATGATGGATCCATGTTCTCATTCTGTTTAAGCCAAATTCTGACTCTACCATCTGAATGTCTCAACAGAAATCGAGACTCATCAGACCAGGCAACATTTTTCCAGTCTTCAAATGTCCAATTTTGGTGAGCTTGTGCAAATTGTAGCCTCTTTTTCCTATTTGTAGTGGAGTTGAGTGGTACCCGGTTGGGTCTTCTGCTGTTGTAGCCCATCCGCCTCAAGGTTGTGTGTGTTGTGGCTTCACAAATTCTTTGCTGCATACCTCAGTTGTAACGAGTGGTTATTTCAGTCAAAGTTGCTCTTCTATCAGTTTGAATCAGTCGGCCCATTCTCCTCTGACCTCTAGCATCAACAAGGCATTTTTGCCCACAGGACTGCCACATACTGGATGTTTTTCCCTTTTCACACCATTCTTTGTAAACCCTAAAAATGGTTGTGCGTGAAAATCCCAGTAACTGAGCAGATTGTGAAATACTGCAACAACCATGCCACGCTCAAAATTGCTTAAATCACCTTTCTTTCCCATTCTGACATTCAGTTTGGAGTTCAGGAGATTGTCTTGACCAGGAACACACCCCTAAATGCATTGAAGCAACTGCCATGTGATTGGTTGATTAGATAATTGCATTAATGACAAATTGAACAGGTGTTCCTAATAATCCTTTAGGTGAGGTGATTATATATAATAATAATAATAATTATTATTATTATTATTATTATTATTTATTATTATTTTTTTATTGTGTATAAATTGCTATTTTTCAGTAAAAAAGGTACAACAACCAATTAAATAAAATCACGAATGGCTAGTAAATTTATGTAAATTAATTGGTAAAAATAAAAATGTACCCTGAAGATTATTCAGTTATTGACACATCTAGAATTATGGAATTTTATTCATTTTTTATAATTATTTATTAAATTTTTTTTTTTTTTTTCTTCCCTCTTCAGCAGATCTTGCCAGATCCAAATCCTGCATTTCAAGAATGCATTGAAAGCTGCTTTCTATTAGCTAAAAGCTTGACAGTCCACTCTTCACTGACTACTTCTTAAATGGAAGGCTGTGTCCTCGTCTGCCACGTCATCAAGCACCGCCAAAGGCCATCTCAATTTGAAGGATCCTTGGAAGGCATCCTTCATTTCACATCCTTCATTCAACTCATTTTGAAGGTGTCCTTCAATCACCCACAATTCTTTGCGCACATTCCAATTCACCAAAAATAACGGTAACACTTTACAATAAGGTTGTATTAGTTAACATTAGTTAATGCATTAATTAACATGAACTGACTATGAACAACACCTCTGTTCAGCATTAGTTAATCTTTGTTAACGTTAGTTAATAACGTTAGTTAATAAAAATCCAGCTGTTCATGGTTTGTTCATATTAGTTCACAGTGCATTAACTAATGTTAACAAGATTTTAATAATGCATTAGTAAATGTTGAAATTAACATTAACAAAGATAAACAAATGCTTTATAAGCGCAGTTCATTATTAGTTCATGTTAACTAATGAACCTTATTGTAAAGTGTTACCAAAATAACTAATGGAAAATATTGCACTAGCTGTGGCACTTCACTGGGAGTTGGGTATATTTACAGGTGTGGTGTGGATGGCGGGGAACATGCAGTTCTTACCATAGCCGTGAACATCCTTTCCACCAACAGCACTTATTTATTTACACTGGGTGAAGAATCATCTGATGGAAAATACCCTTTCTACTTTTATAATAAATGAGAAAAGAGAGCTAATGCCTGGAAATTCCTTTGCTATGTGTTGAGAACACCATGCCATCCATACCGAGGCTTAGCCTCAACATGATGACAGAATTTGGAATGATGACAGAATTTTCATTTTTGAGTGAACTATCTCTTTAACACTAAACTGTCAATAATGTAAGCCACTGGGAGACTACAGATGGTTGTCATCCACTGTATTGCATTAATAGAAAGCCAGTTAATATAATTTTTTTTCCAAAAATTAAGTTTTAATAGTGTTTTCATGCCGTGACAGTGGGGGTGGGAACATGTGTGACGTAGATAGCCATGCACACTTATTGTAGTCTCATTCTAGTGTTTATTGCTGAGGAGGAGTCTAGCCTACAAGCCTCCAACGGATTGGACTAGGAAGGACATAGCACAGGATGCAGCCTTCAGTTTGAGAAGCATGCAGTCACTCCATCAGTGGGATACTTGTTTACATATTGATATATTATTCTCAAATGTATGACATGTAAAGACATTTAAAGGGTAACTAAACCCCTGATCACAACTCACTGTTAATTTAGGTCTGTCATAGGCTTCTCAGATCTGAGATTTTTTTGTTTGTTTTTTTTTTTAACCAAAGAAATTCAAATCAAGTCTGAATTCTCTTACATAGTTCATTTCAAAGTGTCAGTCAAAGTCAAAGTCAGCTTTATTGTCAATTCTGCCATACGTACAGTACATACATACAGAGAATTGAAATTCTATGACTCTCAGACCCTAGGTGCCTGACAACAACAAAACAATAACAATAACAACACAAGTTTAACAGTAACAACAACAGAAGAAAGATTAAAAAAAGATGGATAAAGTGAATTATAGAGGTAAAATCTGGTGATTCCCAGATCAGGTGCGTGGGGCAGAAGAGGGGAGGGTCGACAGAGTCGGGAGGGAGTTCAATGCCCTGACAGCTTGGGGAATGAAGCTGTCCTTCAGTCTGCTGGTCCTTGCTTGGAGACTGCGAAGCCAAATATTTTGTCAAATATTTGGACTTTTTTTTTTGTTGGTAAAACTGCTTCGGATATTTTTTTAATAAAATATACATTTTAATCCTAATATTCTAGTAGGCTATATAATTTATGATATAGGCTAAATATTATCTAGAATATAGAAACTACAATTATTGTGTAAAAATGGTATCAAAACGATCAGTACATTTAGCAATAAGTAAATATTTTTCAAATTATATTTGTAGTACAGTAAAACCTAATTCTTTTACATTGGAAAAAAACATCATTATGTTATACATAAAATACAAAGTTTTGGTTAGGGTAAAAGGTAAGAAAATATGCCTATGTGAAGGATGTTTACCATGTGACCAAATGCGGAAGCTCACGCCAGCGTGACATCACGTGTTGCACAATCCAACGCATTTCATTGGCTGATTCTGAGGCGGGAGTTTCAGATTGCTGCTGCACATTCGTGATGCTCCTTATGTATTTCAAATGAGCTATAGTTTTTACTAAACTGGATGACCTATAAGTTACACATTTCAAAAATCGGATATTTTGTCGCACCGGAGTGTATTATAAACACTTACGCAAATCTAGGGGTTTAAAAAGGGCTGTTAGTGAGATCTAAAGAACTGGCAATTGGATTACCGTCGTTAGCCGCCTTATTAGAAAACAGCTAACGTTACTGTCAACGCGTCTCGTGCCTGCTCGCTCGCGAACGTCAACTTAATCCGAGCTCGCGCTCGTCTCTTTCAACGGTCAACCTTGGGGATATCATGAGTTTAGATTTGCATTAATCCCGGAAACGTTGTAGAACTAGATTTTATAACTTCTCCTAGATATGGATAACTACCGCCATCCAAGATATGAAGGTTCGAATCAAGTGAGGGAGAATAAAATACATCGAAAGAAAGGATTTGGAGTCGGACTGTCATCCCAGGGCAGTTCAAGTGGGGATGACGGAGAGAAGAAGCCTAAATTTGTAAGTAACATTTTTTTTTATTTTTTTTTTTACCTCTATGATTTAAACGTATCTCTGTTCTCATATCTGGTTATTATTCCAGTAAATGATAATCTGTCCCGTCCCCACCCTCTCTAGTATGTTACTGAATCACTGGATCTTGAGTAGCGTTAGTGGGACAAAACTTTACTTTGAATTAATGTTACTTTCAGAGGTGTAGCTATTCTAACGTTATATTGGCCAACACTGTCAGATACAAAAGTAATGTTAGATAATGATCATGAATATTGACACATTCAACATTGAATGCGTGAACTCAATATGGTTTTCAGCAAAGAAAAGCTCTCTGCAAATCACACCGGTTTTAAGGGTGTGAGGGAAAAATCTAACATTAGCCATCCCAAACAACATCCTCATATGGAAAGAGGACCTTCAAGTGTTAATAGTACCTGTTTTATAAATGTACAAAATACATTTTTTTTTTTTTTTTTTTATTCTTATTTTTTGTATTTTTAAATGAGCATCTTTTTGTCAAGGCCTAATGGTAATGTTTCTTAAGAAACCACCGATCTTCAGACCATAACATAATACTTGATCTAGATTCAGGTATGTAGGTAACTGAACATAATAAAAACGGTGCACTATAAGAACTTAGTCAAGTTAGTCTGTATCTTTTCTGTCAGTGCTCTTTAGAAATTAAATGTCTTATTTTGTGCAAATTGAAGATGCTTCTTCATATTGACAGCATGATGGCTGTTTTTTAGATTAATTGAAGATACAGCAACACTTTTTTTTTTTTTTTTTTTTTTTTTGATTGTTTAAACAGACAGCAGAGAGACAGATGGATAAAAACAAACCCACACACGTTGAACCTCTCTTTCACTTAGTTGCTGACTGCCAGTGCTAAATCAAAGGATAAAATTAGCTCCGGGATAAGACAGAATAATCCAATCTCGGTTTCGTGCTGCCGGTGTAGCATTTTTTTCTGAAAGCCCACCCAACATGATGGGTGTTACTGTGCCACTGTTATAAAATGTGCTTTTACTTCTGTAAAGGTTTTCAAACTTTGTAATGCCAAGAACCACCAAATACCCCGACAAGGCAGCTATACCCTTCTTACATCTTATGCTCATCACGGCTACACTTATTTGATCAAAACTTTTAATATTGTGAAGTATTATTAGAATTTATAATGAATGTTTTCTGTTTTAATACATTTTAAAAATATAATTGATTTATGTGATGGTAAAGCTGAATTTTCAGCATCATTACTCCAGTCTTCAGTGTCACGTAATCCTTCAGAAATCATTCTTATATGCTGCTTTGATGCTCAAGAAATATTTTGTATTATCAATATTGAAAATGGTTGTGCTGCTTAGCATATGAACAGAAAGATCAAAAGTGACGATTCTGTCAACCAATCAACGTTCTGCAGTGAGTCTAGCTCCACCCTTTATTACCTGTGCTAGGTACCCCTGGTAGTTCGTTTTGTAATTAGGGTACCAATCACAACTCTGTCTGACAATGGAAACGGCAAAAATTGCGTAGCGTACCATGCTGAACCGTACCGAACCATACCGCTTGGTGGAAACCGAGCCATTTCACAGCCCCCTGGTGTTAAACCCCCCTGGTGTAGATACACTGCCGTTCAAAAGTTTTTGATCAGTAAGATTTATGTTTTTAGAAGAAGTCTCTTATGCTCACCAAGGTTTTCTATTTGAAATATATTTAAAAATGTAATTTTGGTTCTGTGACGCAAAGCTGAATTTTCAAAAGAATCCTGAATTTTTTTTTTTTCAATATTGATAATAATAATTATAAATCATCATATTAGAATGATTTCTGAAGGAACACGTGACACTGAAGACAGAAATTTCAGCTTTGCATCACAGAAATAAATTGCATTTTTAAATATATTCAAATAGAACAGTTATTTTACAGTTTAATATTTCACAATATTCATTTTGTTTTTGTTGGTATTTTTAATAAAATAAATGCAGCCTTGGTGCAGCATAAAAAAACATAAATCTTACCGATCAAAAACTTTTGAATGGCAGTGTATTGAAAACCATAGTAGGCGGTTCAATGCATTTGATAGTATTGAATTGTTGTAGGAATATTTTGTAGATTGTCAGTTGTTATGGCTAAAGTCTGTAGGTGCAGTAATTCTTGATTGCACATTCTTGCAGTCACATTTTTTTCTGTCTTGTCTGTTGAAGTAGGTACAAACAAAGACTCTGTATTTTAGTTGCTTTTCACATTGTAAACTGCTCATCTGTTTGTTAAAATAGGGGCTTTGTTTTAATCTAAACGCCTGTGTGGTATCTGTCTAACAGTCCTGAGATGTTTTCATCAACACACCCTTGCTGAGTCACAGAGTACAAAGCATAAGTGCACTTCTTTTATCCGAATGAGGTCTACTGTCAGAATGTGTGGAATGCTGTGACTGTTCGAGGCCATTTTCCCGTTGTGTTTTTTTACAGCTGAACTTGTAATGAACAGCTCAGACTGCAGGTGGTCCACAGGCTGACTTTTAACTCCAGTAGTGGATTGTCTTGAAACTCAGTTGGTCTTTGACTGGTCACAGGCTGTGCTTGATCTGCGCTTGTCATCTTTCCGTGTCTCCTCTGTTCCCGGAAGAGACTGTATTGTTCTTTTCCTGTGGTTTCTGACCCTTTTAATGTGATTAGTGGGATTTAGTCTGCTGAAAGTTTTAGTTACCATTGACTGCATGTGTAGAATCAGAATGGAAATTTGACTTGTACTTCACAAACCTTTATATTATCATGCATAGCCTGGACTTCAAATCAATTTCACGCAGTTTTTACTTTATGTAAAAAGGTAATTAATTACTACACTGTCACGAGAGCATCTTTTTGTGTACTGCTCAGAAGCTTCACAAATGGTGTGCAGTGGACACTTTTGATTCAAAATTCAGCTGAAGTTTATGTAACATCATTAATTGGGTTTATTGTAATTTTTACATTGTGTAGCACTGGACAAAACAGCATACATCTCCGGAAGCTGGTTTTGTAATGGAGAGGGATAATGTATTATTTATCAATAGTATTTATCAATCAGAACCAGCTTGAATGAGATTTAAGCCTTGCCATCGTTTTACTTGCTTAAAAGAAATGCTTCCACAGGTTCTTTTTCACTGTCACAAAATCACTATTCCCTTATTTTCTCAACATTACTTGGCAGCTGTTATGTGTTTGGAAAAAAGCAGTCATTATTATTGTTTACATTTTATTATTTTTTTGGGGAAAAAAAAAATCTGTGTAAAGTCAACTATCTGTATTGACCAGTAGGTGTCACAATAACACCACAAAAAGAGGGCACTGAGGCAGAAATCATTTCCAAGTACATTTGAACATTTTCATAACCAGTTCATTTTTTTTGTGCCATTACTAATTCAGCGTTTAGGATGAGCTGCATGTACCTGATAAAGAAAACTGAGGTGAGAGGAACAAAGGAAAGTTATACTTTTAAATCCAGCAATGACTTTACCTTTCTTGCCTTGTTTGTGTATACTTCCCAGTTTTTCCATAATTAGTATAATAATTCTCCAGTTTCTCCTTTTTTCAAGACTGACAAATGGTTGACCTTTCTCATGCCATTATGGCAGAATGTAGAGGAAGACAGACGATAAATGTTGTTAATATAAAGGTGAATAGCCAGCTTAGGAAGAGGCTGGTTACCTTAGCTTGATATTAGAATAGTTGGATTCATGAAAGAGATATTCAACTCCAGTTAGGTCTAAATATTGCATTTCAACCTTTTATTTTCTTATTTGTCTCTTTTGAATTTCATAAGCTTGAACTACATCATAAAGTGTGTCAGTCTTCAGAGTTGCTTTGTAATGTTCCTTAAACCAGAATGAATGGTCTTATTGAATGCTCAGCTGTCCTAGAGAGTGACAGATGAGTTATTGCATGTTAAGTGTGCCATGTGTAAGTGCACAGCAAGCTCAAAATCTCAAATGTTACTGAATTCTTTTTTCATGCTTATGTAAGTTGCTCTAGTTGAGTCACCGCTCAATTTAGCAGAGAATAGGTGCAGTTGCCAGAGCAGGTGTTCAAATTTGTCACTTGACATTCTGGGCTACCCTTCAGAAAGCATTGTCCTGGGCTAAATGCTCAGCTCCCCATCTGTCTCCAGTAAGGGAGGGAAACTGAGCAAGAGACCATGCGAGCTGGAGAGTAAAGAATTTCGGCACTGCCATAATGCTGCTTCAGGGAACATATCATGGTGAGGATCAACCAAATGGCTCTCATTACCAGCAATTATGATACCGCTTGATTTCTCTGTTGCGGACTTGCAAGAATGCACTTAGGAGGACAAAAAATCAAGGAGATTTGAGGTGGAAAGATGGAATATATGCCCAAACAACCCTGAATAAATGCAGCTTTTATATTTGCTGTTATATATCCAGAGCCAAAACAACTAGATGGATATTACGGGGAGCTTTCATTCTCATGCTGTTCTGACAGCCCCCTGACTTCTCTCTTCCTCCCTTCATTTGGACTGGAGGAATTTGAGCAGCTTAAAATGAAATGTTCCCACAGTGATGGGTAGACAGTGGTACTGCATGACTTGTTGATTGAGATATGGAAAATTTAGTTGGAATCCTTTCTGAATGTCACAGGATGACTTCGACATCCACACATACAGTAAGTGTCTCTAAAATTAGTAACATAGGAAAAGGAACAAGGACAAAAGTCAGAGAGCAGGAGGTTGTATGGCAAGGGGTTGAAATGGAGGCTGCTGTTGCTTCATTGAAAGGCCAAATGGCAGCATTGGGCTTACTGAATAGAATGATGTGGAAGAAGCAATTACAGAAGCTGCCAGTGATGCTCTTCTTTTATCACAACATGTTCTGCTGCCTTAATGGTGCAGTTAACTTTTGACTGACCGAAATGAAAAAGGATCAGGCTTTTCAAATGCAGGAAACAACAATGCCATGGATGTATAGCTGCAACTATCAAGGCTAGAGCAATTATGTCCAATTTTCCTCATCCCTTTTCCTCTGTTGTCTTTGAACTTAGTGGGGGGTTGGGGGTTAATTTGTAATGAAAGGTAATTTTCTTATTCAGCTTCTGTCACTCAGGTCTCAAACATACTACACCTGGAGATTTCTAAGTAAGTGGCGATAGCTTGTTCCCCTTGGTGGCTGCACTTATTACCTGGTGCGATGAAAAGCTAACTGAAACTAAGCTGTCATCAAGGCCAGCAGGACGTTGTCTCTTCCAGCGGCCTGAAATGTAGGATGCATGCTTTTTCTTGTATTCTACAAAAGACCGTTTTTATATATTTATATGTATGTATGTATGTATGTATGTATGTATGTATGTATGTATGTATGTATGTATGTATGTATGTATGTATGTATGTATGTATGTATGTATGTATGTATGTATGTATGTATGTATGTATGTATGTATGTATGTATGTGTGTGTATATATATATATATATATATATATATATATATATATATATATATCTCTCTCCAGATACGATTTATTTTTTGCAATTTGTTTTAATATACACTGACTTTCAAAGGTGTCAATGAGTCAAACATGATCTTTGAAAGTACAAGATTTTTCAATGTTTGAGCGATGCAGATTGCTTCTACTGTTAAAACATTTATTTTCCTTTTGACATTTTAAGGTAATTCCTTGTTTCACACATCTGTACCCAGAGATTGTGCTTACAGGATGGCATATTGGTGACTATTTTACAGCTTATAACCTTATATTTCATTACAAGATGTGATGTCAATATATCAAGCTACTTGTACCAAATCTGCTTTTCGCCTCAAAGTAGGGCTGGACGATTAATCGAAGAGTAAATCGAAACCCGAGATTCAGAACCTCTAACTGATGTAATTTTTCCCATGTTGGTTATTTTTCGTTTTTAGTCACGTGACTCTGCCCCATCAGTCACATCAAGTGCAGTTTGCAGGCACAGAAAAATTCAGGAGCAGTTATCTTTGTTTATACAATCTGGATGCTCAGAATTACTATGGTAATTGCATGTTTTACACAGTTTATACAGATGTTAATCAGTGTTCTTTTATGCGGTGCTACACCACGCACACAGACAGCACGTGCGAGCCTCGAAGCTGTGACACAGAGAGCCGAGCCGTGTTGTGCCAGATCACTTTCACTTGCGTCCTCACAAAACTTTGTCAATTGTATGTGTTTTAAGGCCTGCCAGTTTGAACATTAAAGCGATTTTAGACCATCGGATGTGTATTATGTTGAACTAATGATATATTGATGCACGAACACTCATACAGACAGTAGCTCGCACTGCACATCATGTGAAGATTGCGCGTGCAGAGAGGAGTGCAGAAACTCAACGCTGTCCTGTGATTTATCACTAAATTATCATCCTGTGATTTATCATCACAGGATGATACACAGGGCAACTTTTTGAGTGAAACACGGGGCCCGCGAGTCCACGACTGATCTAAAGCATCCCAATCTAATTTTTTTACCCATTCTCAATGGGAAAGTTCCCAAGCAACATCACTCGGAAATATTGTTCTAAAATTTTTCCCTGTGTATCATTTCACTGTAACTTATCAGGGCGGGGAGAAAATTCACCATCTAGTCTTGTGTTGTCAATTTGACAACAATTTGTCTGTCTATTAAACCTTTGACAAAATCATATCTCAACATTCAAGTCTGTGTTAGTGCTGCCACTGACCCAGAGAGAGCAGTCTTTATTTCAACCTCATAGTAGAATTATGTCTTTGTTATAATTAAGTACTGGGATAAAAGTAGTTCATATATATAAACACATGTCTACAGTAGCGATCAAAATCTTTTGAAAACGGCACTTCAAATAACGGCTGTGTTGTTTTTAATTGTTTCGCACTAGGTGGCGACAAATGACTGTCCCAGCGCTATAACTTGTACTATAATATATAGCAATAATATATTTACTTCTGATTTTTTTTAACCATATATGGTAAGGTAATGTAATTAAAAATGAATAGGTTTTTACTGTAGTATAAAAAAATTTTTTTAATAGAGTATAAAATTTTTTTCTATTTAAAGAATTGAAATTAAAATAACTTCATAATGATTATTTGTTGCCCAACCTCTGTGTGTGTCCAGATGTTTCATATGGTGAGATGTAAACAGATTCTTGTTTTTCTTTTAAAATTGGATCCTTTCTATATTTGTGTTGAGGAATTTGCTCATCTTCCTACAAACCCCAAATTATTTATTTCAGTGGGTTCTTTGAAGCCATTTTAGTAATGAGTGTTGGTGATGTGGACTTTGCACACTTAGTACCATGCTCATTTTGAAAATAAGGAATGTTATTGACTTTACATCATTGTGAAAATAAGGATCCTTATTTGAAAGCAGAATACAATTGATCTCAATAAGTAAGAAGCAGAGTATTGCAAGTACAGTCCAAATGCTTTTTTAGGCTACCCTGTATAGGGTAGTAAGTCCATTAATATTGGAAGGCAAAAGTGGCCCCTGTAGATCTAGACAGTGATATTCTGTAGGGGTGACAGTGCTCAGTGTCTGAGAACACTCTAAGCCACTGCAGTAGGAGTGTCTGTATTGAACAGAGAGAGAGAGCATAGACTCTAGCAGCTACCGCATGAGCGTTCATGACTGGCATGATGAGAACCACTTTCTCTGACACACACACACACACACACTGTGAGAGATTGTTTTTTTTTTTGTATCCATAGCAACAGTGCGACGTAGAAGCAGAACCAGAATGGTGCAGTTGAACCTGAAGCTGCTGAGATATTTGTGTTGATGGTAGTGGGACACTGGCTCTTGTGATGTTCTTTAGTGAGGCCTTCAATTTAGGCTAGTCGACAGTGCTCCTGTTATGCATGCACTGCATCCCAAAATTAATATTGCATGTGCCTGTGAGATTACTATCCTGATGTCTCTGATGCTGTTTGAGGACGAGGCCTGAAGAAAGTGTGATATGGTTTGGGATGGTGTCTTTCTCCCTCGTTCCTAACCTCTTGGCCCTGTCTGTCACTCCCCTGATGCGCTGATTGCTATGCAGCTCTGAACCTGCCTTTGGCTCTTTATCCCGACCCCAGCTGTATCCGTGGAGACCAGCTGTCAGCCCAGTCAATTCCCCTCTTCTTCCTGACAGACCGCATCGCCCTTCGGACGCAAACCTGGAGATTGGAGGAAGGCCAGAGATCTGCACACAGACTGAGGCAGAGATGGATACAAATGAAGACAGACGGATAAGCAGACATGCACATGCAGATGGATGTGTCCTGGCGGAGGTGATATGTTACCCAAACAGAACAGACGTAAACTCGCTTTGGCTCAATCACCTTATTTTTTGCATGATGTTGATGTCTATATTGCACCTGACATAGTGAAGTTCAAACTTTTTGTATGATCGTTAGAAGAGCAAACTTCAGTCATCTCAAATTTCAGAAGTCAACCACTACTGTGTAGCTACAGTAGTAGATCTATTTTATTGCACTTATTTATTTAGTTAAAAGAGCGCAGTTTAGTCTGTTTGTTCCAACACTGTTGTTGATATAACAGTTGGAGCATCCCTTGAGTAAGATGTTTAGCCCACCAAAATTCCAACATAAAGGCACAAACCATGCGAAAGTGAATGAAACGGCCTCTCTCATGTGTATGAGACCGTTTCATGCATCGCCATGTGTTGCATTATGACGCATGTATGCGTATCATAGTGTAAAACAGTTCAGCCCTACCACAAACATTGATATTTTTTTCATTTAACAAGTTTGTATCCAGATCTTTCACTATGATAAAACTTTTGCTTACTTTTACAATAACTGATATGTTTACTTTAAAGCCTAGGACACACCAAGCCGACTTCAAAGAAATAGTGGCGTCAAAAACCAGCCTGACAGATGGCTGACCACTGGCTTGGTGTGTCCCCGCCTTTACGATAACTCTCTTGTTATCAAGCATATTTTTTCCTGCTTATTTCTGCAAGGAAAAACATATTTTGACTTTAACCAGAGTGATGCAATTGGCTTTGAAGTGTTTCAGAAGCTAAATAAAAAAATCACATGGACACACACTGGATGCCACAAGTTGGGATGTTCTTCAAATAGGAAATTTTGACTGCTTGAAATGTCCATGAAAAATGAAACCTCAAAATATCTGTGTGGAAATAATGTGATTTTTATATTTCAGTTTATTTTTTTTCCCCCTGCTAGACAACATAGCTTTTGTCAGTGTCTCCCAGCAAACCACATCCCTTTCCTCCTTATATTACAGCATATCAGCTTTCATCTTAAATATCCGCTTCAGTCCATCACATGCACATGCGACATGTATTCCTGTCACTCCACTCCTGCGACGTGTCGAGACCAGGGTAGCAATCTGACAGATGTCGATGGCATCTGCGCACTGAGCCCGATTGCCACATTGCCTCTCTGGTCTTGACGTCCAAGGTTAAGACAATCACCGGTAGGTGGGTGTGATTGAGCCTAATGGACTGCAATTGACATGATTAGCGTCTCTCACTTCTGCAGAGGTGCTACTGGATTGATTTTAATAGCCTCTCCTGGCAAAGTGTCGACGGAGAAATCTGTTTGGCATTCATGCATGTTCTGTTAAAGCTTCAGCTTGACCTTCGTGCTGACAGACCCTCTGCCACATATTCACTCATTACTCCTTCCCTCTTTTCTTTGACGTCCAGAAATGTACCTGTTTTGTGTGAATTGGCCCTTGCACTACAGTTTTTCTCTGAGTGCTGAAAGTAGAGTACAAGATGGTGGTGGTAATTGATTAGAAAGATGGTGAAAAGAGAGTTTGAGCACGAAATGTATAAGAATGTTATTTTTAAAATATATTTTATGGGTTTAATTGATTTGGCTAGAATATAAATGAGCGAGTAAGTTAAAAATCATGCTTGCATCAGGGCTCAACGTGTGGAAAAAAAAAAAAAAAAAAAAAAAAAAATGTTTTTGCAATTATTTTAATGTTTCTTGAGGTTCACTTATAATGTTAATACAGTTTTTTGCACCAAAAAAAGTGTATGTGGGAAATTATTATTTTGTATGTGGGAAATTAAATTTTCAACCTTCATTCTGACCCTCTGGTTGAAATCAACTTTTAAGGGGTGGCTTATTTTAGGCTTGTCAGTAAACCGCAAGCGTGCTACACAAGTCCTGAAAAGTGAAGCCAAAGCGCCCTTATGGCAGAAGATAAAGTCAGATTTGATTTCTGAAGGCCTAACTCATTTGAGCTTAACTCTTTCCCCGCCAAACACGGAATTTTCCGTTATTTGTGAGAAAACGCTTCCCTGCCAAACAGCGAAATCTTCTGAATGAGTACAGAATCTCCTGATCAAAACACGGTAAAACAAGTGATCGTATGTAAGTAGATGCATATGTAAAATAATGTGATCATCAGCATTAAACATCATATAAATCAAAACGATCTAATGTTACTGAATGAAATGTAGAAATGCTCTAGGACTGTGCGAGCATTAGGGGTGTTGATGGACTCAATCTACTCCATCTGTGTTTGATCATCGCTCTGAATCTGACCTGGATGTAGTCTTTGACAAAAACGTGATTTTTCTTTTTTTTCTTTTTTTTTTCAAAATGTTGCTTTTTTTAAAAATGAAAATTACCCATATTTAAGTGTTGTTGTTTTGTTTTTTTAGAAGAAGAGGGTCAGCTCTTTTGATATTGCATGCTCAGATATTCATAAAACAAAATATTCTATGGGCTTTTAAAGTTTTGTGAAAATGGTCAAAAACCCAGGCTGTGGCTGGCAACTTTTTTTTTTTTTTTTTTAAACGCTGGTGGGGAAAGAGTTAAAGGCTGTCATTTCATTAAACAAATATGAGCGTTGTGCTGTTGTACAACTTGCAGTTCACAATCAATGAACACATTTATGCTAGACTGGGTAAACCCAGCCTGATCTGCCAGCGATTTGATTTCGCCCTGCAAGGCAGTCTGGAAACCTGTACATTCATTTCTACTGCTTCTGTTACACTTTTGTGGGAACCAATCACAGACTGGCTTATCCACCTGGCACGCTATTGGCGGGTTTAACACGAAGACGGATCGAGAAGCAATGGGTCGTTGACCTCTTGTGGTCTGATTGGTTGAAGGATTATCCAATTTTGTACAGAGTCATTTGAATTATGCTCATTTATCACGTATCTTGTGCAGTAGAAAATTCATAGCAGACTCCCCAGACCAATGTACAATCTTAAATTGAGCTTTTTCTGGTGATAGCCAAACAACATTTATGCCAAACGATGCTGATGATTTATGACAGTGTTTTTTTATATTGTAGTAAGTTTTAGGTGGTTGCAAGAGGGCATATTCCATCTCCCTCATCTTTTTAAATGAGCAGGTAGCATTAGTGTAGTATAGTCATTTTGAAATAAGTCCTGGTGTATTTCAGACTTGTTTATAATTAAAAGTCCTAAATTTTAATGGGCTTCTACATTTTTCAACATGCAGTAGGAACATGTCTTCAATGTGCAGATTTTTTTGTTCAGTTATCGACTCCGGTCTAATGTGTTTTATTCTCCTCATCTCATTGAGTCTAGCTGAAAGGAGATGGGGGGTTTCCTAGCAACTGTTACTGGGTGAAACCCATAACCTTGATCTGTTTTTGGGTAAACTTTTTGTTCTTTTCCACAATGACCTTCCTACTTCATTACTGTGCGATTCAGAAACAAAAATGTTGATTTGAAAAAAATCAGCACCAGTTTTGTTCAAAGCAATTGTTCTGCTGATTATTATGCAGCTTATTTTAAATAAATGCTTAGTTTGCACACAATTGTAACTTTCTTGGGTTGTCTTGGTGAGGAGGGCATGTCATAGAATAAAAACAGTTATCATTGACATTGACAGATGACCTTTCATCGAAGGCTAATATGATGGATGGCCGATTGCAGTGACCTAATAAACACTGTTATTTATAATATAAGCAGGTGAAATGGCTAATGTTGTTAATTATGGCAATAAGTCCTTTTAATTAGACTGGTGCAGTGAGGGAGTAGAAAAGGCCAGAAAATTGAGTAGTGAGGGGGTGCACAGCACATTTATTAATGATTTTGTTTGTTGCATTTTCAAAACGATTCATTCATTTATGACTTGAATAAGGAGGTTTCTGAGCCCAGCTTGCTTTTAGTTAGAAAGCCTGGCGGTTCCGTTTTGTGCTACCTGATTTGTATGAATGGGACTTCTCTGCACTGAAGGTGATTCAGAGTCTGCCTCGAATGACAATCCAGTCTTCTCAAGGCTTTCTTGCTTTCTCTGCCAATTGTTGCTCTAGCCTTGTTTGGAATAGTAACCGAGGACTTTTCAATAACTTTGCTCATGCAAATGATTCAATTCATTCCAAGGGGAGCATGATTACTAATGCATAAGGAATATTAGTCATGTCAAACGTTGGTTGTGCAAGAGCTATATATCGTTTTTCTCTTTTATAATAATTCTCTAGGCACATACCTGCAGTCCGCATACTGTTTCTCTTCTGTGTGATAGCCATTGTCTTCTATGTCTTCCCCATATGAGAACACAGGCAGGGCATGTATGTATGCATATACTGTTTTGAATGAATAAACTCCCAATTAACCTAGTTGTCATGTAGCCAAGTTTTTGTAAAGTTTGTGTCTGTTTGACTGAGAATTTTGTTAGGGGAGTGTGTGCGTGTTTGTGCTTGCACTTGGCTCAAACACAGTCCCCTGCCAGTTCTTGAATTGGTGACATCTCTCATGCTGTTTGGCTTCATGTAGTGTGCAATGTCTGTGGCCAACACATCTTGGTGTTTTATTTATCGATAGGACTAGGATGAATAGATTATCTGCATTTCAAAAAGAATCTATGAATTGGCTTTTCTCTCATATTGATTGTAAACTTATTACAAGAAGCAGCAAATAATAGAAATAATCATTGCTTTTGTTGCACTAAATAATCAGTTTACCCTTTAATGTGATAAACATTATAGCTTGATCCTATAGAAATCATTCTAATATGCTCATTTGGTGCTCATGAAACATTTCTTATCAGTGTTGAAAACAGTTGAGCTGCTTAATATTTTTGTGGAAATGGTGAAACATTTTCTTTCTGGATTCTTTGAAATGTAAAGTTTTAAAAAATAGGATTTATTTTAAAAAAATTTTTTAACATTTATAAATGTCTTTAATGTCAATAATGAATCTTTCTTTTGTGAATTATTATATTCACACATTAAGTTTGTAATGAAATGTCTGCCAAATGAAAGTGCTTTTAATAGGTTTTAATATATTCAGTGGGCATTGCATTGACACACTGATGCTACATTAGATGCTGTTACTGTAGTTGTTTTATTGAGCCCGACCATTTGTGTGAGTTTGAGAGTGTTAAAGAAAACCTCAGTAATCATTTCACTGCGGTTGCACCCAAAGTGTTGTATACTGGAAAGGAAAAAAACTTTCTGGATAAAGTTCTGATTTGTGTCTTTTCCAATGTGGTAAAAATTAAAAGAAGGCTTTCTTTCTGACTGTAAAATTACTGGCAAGCATCAATGTTTTGTTTATTCACCAAAGACAATTTTTATGCATCTAGTGCATGCCGATTTTGGACCCTGGATATATCTTTTAACCTTTTCATATTGTCTTCCATACAGAATTTCCTGTAACTGCATTTATATACTTCACAAGCATATACAGATTGACCTCCATAACTTATAATCATATTTCTTCTGGTCATCATCTTGACTGTAGGCGGTTAGCCCACCATCCGTTGGCTGAGGTGGAGCAGATCTCTGGCTGGCCAGGCGGTGGATGGGTGTGTTGATCTCATTAGTACACCTGAACTCAATCTTGCAGTTCACCTCCGCTCTAATGAGGATCTCCCACTGCTTGCTCTTCTTGACTCACAGACTGTTTTTGTTTGGGTTTGTCTGGTTCCCAGTCAGAATGGTTTGCCCTTTCATAGAGCTGTTTTTCTAACAGATATACAGTATACAAATTCAATGTCTGCTTTGTAATTTTATTAAAAAAAATTCTGCTGATCAGGTTGTAACTCTTCTTGTGAATGATTAGCAGGACGTTTACTCCACTATTTGCTGAGAACTCAACTCAAAAGATTTTTACATTTGTCTTCACAGAATGAATTGATAGTGTATGTGCTTAGAGAACATGATAATTATCTTGCCGCTTATCCGTTCAAATGAGTCTGTACCGGGGCGAAGTTACATTTGAATACGAGTATGCAGATGGTGGTTTTGCTGAAGGCTATGAGAACGTCGGTGGGGAGCTGAATAACGAAATGGCAGTAGTCTAGACATGCCCCGGTGGCTGTGAGAGTCTTCCATTGTGTGAAGTTATTTAATTTCTGAAACATGACTCTTATGTTCTCAAGTGCTTCATAGAGGGACCCTTGAACTTGCTGTTTCCTTTCAGCAGTTAGAGAAGAAAGAATTTTGGTTTTTTTCACCCAGAAGAAGCGTTTTACCGTACTTTCCTGTGAGAACTGATGTTTTGTGATTTAAATTACATGGAGTTGATTGAGTTGTGGTTGAGGCCCAGGACAGGTTTCATAATTGCTGGCACCCAGGTTGCTCTGAGAGCATTTTCACTGTGGCAACATCATGTGATCTGTATCGTACTGCGGCATTTTTAGTCTTTTT
The DNA here is from genome assembly GCA_018749465.1 of Paracanthobrama guichenoti. Taxonomy (NCBI): domain Eukaryota; kingdom Metazoa; phylum Chordata; class Actinopteri; order Cypriniformes; family Gobionidae; genus Paracanthobrama; species Paracanthobrama guichenoti. Next base: position 21,078,934 of record CM031953.1, read on the forward strand.
GGACCCAGAAAGGCATTTTGAAACTCTTTGCTTTCTAATATAATATAATTGTTTCTGTTCCAAACCATTATCAAAATTGAATAATTTAAATTGTGACTGACATAACTTGGCCTATAAAGATTACAAATACATTTTTTCTTTTGACAGAATCAGAAGATTAAGCAAACATAGACTGTTCAGAAGTTCTGTCATGGGGTCTGTTATTTTTGAAGGAAAAATTAGCCCCTTTCACACAGTAATCCCAGTAAATTACTGTAAAATTACCAGAATGACTTTACTGGTAAATACACAAATATGCTGTTCACACAAGCAATGGTATTCTGGCTTTTATTTATTTATTTATTTTTATAAACATTATCATACAGTTTAGGAAAACCGTTCAATTTTTCATTATAACTGGGTAAAAAAAGATTTACAGCAATAACATACTTGTCTATATACTCTCAATGTCCTATTCTGGCTTTTTACCATTAAGAGACCAATCTCACATCAGCAGCAAAATACAGGTAAATTCAGTCGTCACAACCTACATACTGATGTCATTGGTTGGAAATGATCTCTAAATGCTGCACCATTGTTTTCATTCACCCGCATGAGGAGAAGCTCTTCTGATATCTGAATGACAGGCGTAAGGGGATGATCAAACAGAAAGATTTTTTGCTCCTAAAAACACAAAAGACTCGTGTGATCGTATCCAAATGCAGAGCCTGCAGTGCTGATGAAAACCTGCGAGACATGGTGCAACTGTCAAAGATGTCCATCTAGATGTCCGAACAGTACATAGTAATCGAAACCTCTCCATAAGAACTTTATGATTGGCTCAAAACTGACTTCATACATCAACACATTCTGACTTTGTACACATTCATAATCTTCATTCTTTGTTCACACATGGCATTATACTGGTAATGTTACAACTTCTCATACCGTAAATTACCAAAACTGATTTACTGGTATTTTTAAAAAGCTCCCATTCACACATGATCTCTTAATGATAATTTACCAGTATTTTACCAGTAAAGACTATGTAGGAAAGGGATTAATAATTATTATTATTATTATTATTATTATTATTACAACAATAAAAATTTTCTTTGATAGCAAAGCTAAATTTTCATTAGTCATTACTGCCATCTGAAGGATAATATGCAGGTTTGGTGCTCAAGAAGCATTTCTTATTATTATTATTATTATTATTATTATTATTATTATTATTATTATTATTATTATTATTATTATTATTATTATTTTTTTTTATTATTATTATTATTATTATTATTATCAATTTTGAAGACCATTGTGCTGCTTAATTATTCAGGAAACATAAAATAAACTTTTGTAACCATCTTTAATGTCACTTTTGATAAATTCTTGCTGAATCAAGTGATTCATCTTTAAAAAAGATCTCCCAGACCTCAAACTTTTGGGATCGATATCGGCCGATTTTCCTTATGATCGGTGATCGGCCAGTCAGTCTCACATCTTTCTGTTTTTGTGGTTTTTGTTGTCAGCGAAATAATGTTAGCGGCGCATTCTCACTCTCCTCTCTCCAACAGCAAAGTGACACAAATCTCTGTCCTCTCACTCACTCATCTCATTCGCTCCGGTTAAATAGTGCTTGTATTGCGCATCATTTTAGTCGTTCCCGCAGGTTTTGTGACTTGTCATCATAACATGTCTATGTCTAAAAGTGACCGTTGCAAAATCCCTTTGTTCTTTGTGTCAGAAGTAGCCTAGGCGATTTGGAGTATGTCCGAAACAGAACGAGTGTAGGCAGGGTATTAATTACACTGAAACATTAAAAATATTAACAGCTTAGTGAATTGAGTGTGACGGCTGAGCCTGTTAAAATTTTAACAAATTTAAATTTTTGTATTAGTCCCCTGTCCATTTTGTTTTTAGTTGTTTTTGCTAAAATTCAGTTGTGACACATTTGCCGGAACCATTACCTTTTAAATGTAATTATAATTTGAAATAGAAGTAATATTTAAGAAAGGAAAAAATCTAATTTAGACGTCCCTAGTTTAGCTTAAGCGCTGAGGAAGGCAGAAGGGCTTTCCCTGATATCTGTTCCTGTGATCAGTTGAACTGAAGCTAATCCAGTTGGCTGAGCTGCCATATGCTGGTCCCCAGCAGAGATCGAGGGGTTGAGGTTGGGTATATGAACGAAAATTACATCGCTGCTTCCAAGGTGTAACCCCTCTAAAATGAATATTCACCATATTCAGGTCCTGGGATTTTTCTATGATTTTCTGCGTTTTACAATTTTTTTTTTTTTTTTTTCTAATCTTAATCTTGCAAATTATTTAGTTGTGAAATTTGATTTGAATTCTTTTTAGTTTTAGATATTTAGATTTACATTTTAGATATTTAGCCACTGTGTGAATCACTTCAAGAGTTTTTAAAGTGTACAGGGGAGGGAGGACCACCTGATATTTAGATAATTATAAAGCAAACATAATTATAGCCAAGTAGCACAAGATGTATTTGCTGTCTCTGCTAAATTGAGTATGACAGCGGCTTGTTTTTAATTGCACATTTGTGGTATGTTTTAAATAATTAGTTTTTTTTTCTCTCAGCCAGATTGAGAAAACAAACAGTCAAAGTGACTGACAAGTAGAGGGAAGGTTTTACAGTTAGACTTGTGAATGTGTTTTCTTTTTGATGTTCATGGTTTTATTTCTTCTAATTACTTTGCACACTTTTTTTTTTTTTTTTTTATCGTTTGTATTTTAAAGTCTTTATATCTACAGGTTCATATTCTTTTTTTTTCCCTCTGTAAATTGACAGTGCAGTAGGCACCTCTGGGGTGTAATTAATGAATTTTTTTACTTGAAGTGCTGAATTTTAAATTAATTTTGGCTTACTGAGTGCATTGTGAAGTTGAAGGCACTTCTGAAGCTTTAATCTTTGGTCTAGTAAGATTCTATATATGTATTATAGTTTTTATAGTTGGGAAGTTTTTTCTTCTATAAATATAGAAAAACAAGAAATTTGCTTATTGCCATTGGATCCAAATTGACATGGTTTATTCATTGAGGGTTTTTTTTTTTTTTTTTGGGCATAAAGGTCAGTTGTCTTGTCCCTGGTATTTCATGCTGAGTTCCGTAATTGAGAGGTTTCTGTGATTTGAGAGGTTTTGTGTTTTTGAAGGTCTGTGTTTCTTTAATGAAGGTCATTTCCCATGCACAGACCTTCTGATTGATCACCAGCACAGCATGTTTACACCAAAGCATGCGAATTTGTTTTGACTCCATTAATGAAGTAAGACTGATGGCTGTGGTGCTTGGCCGAGCCACCAATAACTGCAGTGTGTGTGTTTGACTATTGTGTGTAACACTAGCTGAATTAATAGTGCATGTAAATGTTTAGAGGGAGGTTGTGAAAATGTAGATTTGGAGTTTGACCGATTATAATGCCTGCCATCTGGGATTGAGTCGAACTGTTTGCATGAGCCGTGCTGGGTTACTGCTAAATAACCCAATTCTCCCTCCTCTAGTGGAAGAAAACAGGCAAAATGTGCCGTTGTTTGTTTGCTTTGTTCCTCCTTATGAGATTTGGCAAACCATTCCTCTAAAGAATTTCCAAAATGAAATGCCTCAACAGAATTAACAAACATGCTTTTCCTTAGCACCGCGAAAGCCGTTTTTCCTCAGCGCACGAGTGCGATCCAAAGCAACAGATGGGTCTAATTTTGTCCTTAATCCAACATGCTGACATTCCAATTGCATGTTCATATGTCACCAAGGCACATTTTCTAATTTACAATCGCCTATGAAACTTTTGTCTTTTACAAAGATGGCAGCATGCAATGGTGAGCTTGTAACCATGGAGAGCAGTTACAAAATAGCTCTACATGCAATTCAATTCTCCGTCTTGAATTTTACATCTCATCCTTTTTGTCACTCTTACTCTAAATTAGTGTTTAATGTGCATAGAGCACTGTGATCAGGTCCTATAGTAATTGTCAAGGGGTGGCGGTGTAGAATTAAATTACAAGGCTTCCTCACTCTTGTCTTGGTAATTGCATTTCCAATTATTTCTTCATACATGTATATGCAGGCATTTCTTCACTTGGACTAATTAACAGATTTGATCTGAGAGATTTTTCAGTTGACACATTCAGAATCTAACCCCATCAGCGCACACGCACACACCCACCCCTACCCCTACCTGTCTGTTCTCATAGTTTATGGTATGAAAATGTAAATCCTTGAAACTCATTAGCGGGCTCAACTGACAGGTTGATGCATTTTATGCATTGTCTTGTGGATTTCATGTTAATGAAAGACAGGAGTATTGATTAATGTTGGTGGTTTTTGTCTAGTGAGAGTGTGGTTCCTAAGCTTTCTGTGTCAATATTTTCACCACTTGCACATCAGATTCATTAAATTAGCTGGAAAGTTTGGCGTATTTGTTTGTTGCCATCCTTAGGCTTAAGAGACTCCATAAGCGGCACATTTTTGGCAAGATGGCTTTAAACTTTGGAAGTCTTACAAGAGATGCTAGCCATTTAATCTCATTTAATTAGAACTAATATATTGGCATCTATGACAGTGACACACTGTAGACAAGTTTAATTATTTATTTATTTATTTATTTTTTTTTGTTGTTCTGTTTGATTTCATTTTGTCTGCCCACAAATCAACATTTCACATTAGATTCTTAGTTTGTTAGCCTTTGTTTTGTCTCGAATTGATTTGGAGGTTGTTTCACCTGGTCAAAAGTCAAAGTTCTTATAAATGAGTTGTGTCTTGCTAGATTGGAGTGTTTTTGTAGAATGCCATCATAAACAGAACTATATTTCACAGTAATTTTATATGAATGTATTTTGAAGTCTTACAGATATTTATCATCTTTGACTTGAAATAAAAAGCTTTTTCAGCCATGTCACCTGTCAATGTCATCTTCAGTGCCACTGTGAAATTATTCTAATCCTCCCTCTCCCTCTCCCTCTCCCTCTCCTCTCCCTCCCTCTCCCTCTCTCCCTCTCCTCTCCTCTCCCTCTCCCTCTCCCTCTCCCTCTCCCTCTCTGTTATAGCACTTAAACATCAGAACACTTACAGATGATGTGGTAAGAGTCCTTTATTCAGGTTTCTCTCCTTCACTCTGTCAAATATTCACTTTTTCATTCTGTCTTGTTCTTCATTAACAACAGCTTACATTTTAGATTTGAGTCCTTCTCGCTGATATTATTAACCCCATATCACAGACTGTTAGAGGACCCATGCCTAACACAGTGTTTCAGTCTCATAACCACTGCATTTCAATCATAGTCAGCTCAGGTAAAAAAAAAAAAAAAAAAAAAAAAAAAAAAAAGATTTTACTAATCTATCACTACTATGTACTATGATTTCCCCCTCTCAATTTTTGATTTTATAAAGCTTTCCCTGAGACAAGTGCTTTCTTTGTTGCGTGTCTAACACTTGAGAACGTCCTCTTATCAAGCATGTGTCATAGGGCTGCTCGCTTAAGGCAAAAAATCGGAATCACCATTTTGGTCCATGTTGGAATCATGATTATTTAACTAAATGTTAAATGTCAGTGAAATTTCACAATTATTGATACTTCCACAAAAACTAATACTTTACAGTGAAATAACCACTTTTTACTTGCATTAATTAACCTTGGTTAATTATGTAAGGTCTTTATACACCACTGAAAACATAGTTATGTATATTATATTGCGTTTCTGTCAATAGAGCCTTATAAATACTACACACTGAAACTTGACGACAAGCAAACAGAGAAGTGACTAACATGATTAACAGTCTTTAATATGTCAGAATACTGCAATAATATCAGTCTCAATGAAAAGAGCAGCTTTATTTCAAAAACATCTTGTTTAAAACTAAATAGACCTACTTCTCTCTTCTCCCCACTATATAGGTTTTATGGGCCACAAGAGAAATATTAAGAAAATAAATTGAAACCGTTATGCATTTTCTGAATACATGAAGTAGTTTATCTTTCGTTGTCTCTGTGATAATATATGCGCTAAAAGCTTGTTAGTTTTTTTTCATTTTCTGTAATGAACAATTAACTGGTTTGAGACATAATTCTCGCACAAAGTTGGTACATTGTGTGATATCCACTGACTCGCCTTCATTATTTAAAACGGAAAAATTGTTTGACTTCCTTTATCACCAATTGTCAAATGATGGACAACGGTTCACATTTCCTGTGATAATAAAATGAAGTCAATTATTAAATAAATGAGTAAATTAAAGTGAAAAGTGAAACAAGTAAATTAATGATCAAGTAGCTGAATTAAAAGAGGTGCTAGATAGGCTACACGGTGGTTTGGAAGACTTGGGTTATCCATGTTACATGAACTGGAGGCATGCAACAGTTTGCTAAATTGCTAGCTGCCTACAGAACTTAAAGATCTCCCTCTTTTTGTTTTCTTTCTTTCTGCATTAAAGATGAAATTGTTTAACATCTGCTTTCGTGCAGGTGCACCCTCACGAGGGCCGACCAGAATTTCTGACATGCCAGGTTTATCGGCTCTTGTTTCCCCCTGTACACTGCACGAACACCTCACAACAAATGATGCACGACAAAGCTGAAAATCGGCCCGACCCAAAACAGTCGCACAAGTCAGAATTCTGCTCGAAATCGGATGAAAATAGCACAGTGTATGACCAGGTTAACGGCCATTTTATATTTTAGAAGAGGGAAATAAACATGCGTTATGGACATAACATATCCAAAAGTAGTAATACTCACTGAATGAAGAAGGGTTGGCTCTCCATAGAACAAAATATTATTTTTTTTTCTTGTGTTCGCATTGAGGCAAAAACAGTGTTACGGGCGTGACAGATCTCCGTCATGGATGGACTGAGTTCCAAACATAGTTCACTAAGAGCATGACTCAAACATGCCATTAATGGGCTTATTCAAGTCCTTTTTTTTTGTGGTTCTTTTTATCCATTCCGCATGCGTTTTAGCAAGGCGGTCTGTGTTGCAAGTTGGTGAATGAAGGTACTTGACAGATTAAGCGTCACTACTGCTTTATTAATTTATCCAGTTGTTTTAACAGAGTAACAGCTCACTACCAGTTACAAAAGACACTGTAACAATATGTCACAGGCAATTATAGTTGTATTTTGCATAATTGTATTTCTTAAATTATCCCTTGACTATATTCTGGGCCACCATCGAGTGGCGATTGATTTTTTTTAATTTAATTTTTTTGGCCCGTGGCCAAATATACTTGCCGACCCCTGAATTACAGGAAAAAGTAAACCGTTAGAAAACCTATTAGCAAATGCTAAATCTAACTAACAATTTAATTCTTATATTAGCAAAGAAATTGTTGTTGTATTTTTTTTCTTTTCTTTTGTAAGTATGATGAAACAAAGATGGCTCTGAGCTGAATTCTGAAGCATGTTAGAATTTCTTGTAGTGGTATGAATTTCATTAAACATTGGTTGTATCAAGCCTGTGCAGCTGGACCCGTTTCCTCTAGCAGCAGCAGAAGGTAATGAAATATTTTGGATGGAGGACTTTAGGTCATGGAGTGGAGCAGTCAGTTAATTTAAACAGCACCTAGACCATCTTATCAATGGAACTCAGTTGCCGTTTTTCACCCTCATGGTGAATAGCACCAACATTGGCATTTAGCACTGCAATCACCTCCATCCTTCCTTCGATGTCATATCTATCTTCTCGCTTTCCGCACTTCTGCCATACTTACTATTCATCCCTCTCTCTCTCTCTCTCTCTCTCTCTCTCTCTCTCTCTCTCTCTCTCTCTCTCTCTCTCTCTCTCTCTCTCTCTCTCTCTCTCTCTCTCTCTCTCTCTCTCTCTCTCTCTCTCTCTCTCTCTCTCTCAAATTTCAAACAAGATTTATTGGCATGACTTGTACCATATTGCCAAAACTGCGATTTTACAAAAAAAAAAAATTCCACTTACATTATTCTGCATGCTTAAGAGGTGTGTTTAGAGCATGTTACGTTGTGAGAGGCAAATCACGACTAACCCAGTCTAACCCAGTACAATAGGAACTACCAGTGACGAAAGTTTACGTGTGGTATATGCAGGCGAAATAGCACCTGCCATTTTTAAAAAACAGTGCGCACACAGGAAAACCGTGATAGCATAAAGTTTGAGAGGTCCCTCTAAGACGACAATCCAACGCAACTTTGAGGGAGCAAGCGAAAGGGGAGCAAATGAAACGTGGTTGTGTTTCTGCTCAGCTAGTGACATTGGACATCAACCACATGGCTAACGTTAATAGTTTTTCATATACTGTCTACTTTCTTTTGTATAACAGTTCTACAGTTCTATATTAGACAGGAGTGTTAAAAAGATCGTAAGCTGATCTAGACGGAGAATGTGAGTGCTGTGTGCTCAGGCTCTGAGCGTTCTCAGTGCCGTCAAAATAAGTCACAACAATAAGTGTCCCTACTGGCAGTGTGAATGCACCCAGGAAAATTACCTTATGGGACCATTTAGTTCTCGGAAAACCACCCTGATGCCTAGTTCCTAGAACTACTATAGTTTGAGGATTAATGCTACAGAAAAGCAATACGTTTTTCAGGAAGAGTGTTTTTTTTTTTTTTTTTTCAGCTTGCTTTTTTTTTTTTTTTTTTTAATATAAAAATATGGCATGCAGTTGCTTCAAACAATGGTATAAAACTATTCAAAACATCATTCAATGTAAATTGTGATAATTGTATTTAATAATCGCAAATACAATTTCATGGGAATAATCGACAATTATGATTTTTGTCATAATTGTGCAGCCCTAAGTCAATAAATCAATCAGTAAACAAATGCATGAATACATTTTTATAATCCAAGACAATACAAATAAACAAATTATGAAGTAATCTCTCTCTTTTACCATCCTCCTTTATGGTAAGATGACTCTTGTGGTCTTAAAATGTTTAGTTTCTTTTGCATTATCGATTGGCATCTAAATGTGTTTTTGTTTTGCTTTGGTTTGATATCGATTCTCAGTCTCTAGTTGCCAGAGGGAAAGTAGACCCAGGAACAGGGTAATCAGGATTATGATGAGGTAGACCCCGCTGGGACACTACTTTTCTATCTCTCTATCATGCACATGCACATGCACCCTAAAGTCAGTTGCAGTCTGAAATGAACACGTGACTGGATTGATTGAGTGAAATGCATAAGAAAAGAGACAAAATGAATAACAAATCGAGAAAAATTTAGTAGTGGTTGACTGACATATTGCCATGGCCAATAAATCGTTGAGATTTTTTTTTAAATTACTGTCTGGCCGATACATTTTCTAATAAAATGCAGACCGAAGGAGAATTCATTGGACATGCACGATCAATTTTAATTCTTGATTTCAAACAATGCTGTACTATATATGCACAATTAATCGGTACAGATTTTGGACTATCGTCTCTATTGCGGTTACTTTCACATGACGTTGCTGTGCTACGCAGTCATGAAAGCGAATCGTTTGCATGCGTTTTTAAGCTATGTGGTCTCATTTCGCTATATATGTGTCAGAGAGATTATTTCTTTTAAATAAGTATAAATTTCTTCAATTGTTATGCATTTTGTTTTTACCATCTTTAAATTATCTAGTGTGATATCGGCCACCCTGCTCTCTAAGATATTGGTATCAGGCATAAAAAAAAAAATCTATATCTTTTAAAAAATAATTCTTTGGAGAAAATTAGCAGAATTTGTAGGGTGGCTTCTATAAGTGAATCACATGATAATGATAATGGAGGGCTTTTTTTTCCAAGTGAGGGCTGATGTTTGGTCATGGTAGAAATGTGTTTTGGTGCTGAGAGGCTGAATTACTGAAGAGGGGTCTGGTGAAGTGATCAGAAGAGGAATGAAGGGGAATGGAGCCATTAGTAACATCAAAGTGTATGTTGGTGCAAAAGGGAGAGAGACTGCATGAAAGTAAGCCGCAGACTCACTCATAAACACCTAAACAGCCCTGAAAAGCACTTCTTCATCTAGATCAGCTTGCGTCGGCTGCGGTATGATGCCTGTTGTTGTTATCGAGGTACCGGCTGCACATATTTATTTATCTATTCACCGGTAACGAGTGTGGAATAGCAAAGCGCTTCTTCCCTCCACTGGGGATGAATCTCTGTGATTAAACTGATCAGGGCCATCACTCAATGTAGCAAAGAGATGCTTTAGGGCAGCGGCAAACCAAATTAGACAGATGATGGTGTCGTTTGGTATCAGACACCACACATTTGCTCCCTGCATCGGCTCTGTGCACTGTAGTCGCTAGCTACGCTCTGATCTACTGCTTGTGTTTAATTAATTTTACATCAGTGTCATTGCTGATTATCTCAGCGTGTTGCTCTCCTTCTTGCCGAGATAATGCGCAATGGGTGGCGTCGGCAAAAAATATTCTCGAAGATAACTGTTGCTAATTCACCCACCCTTAGGAAGAAAGGGGGCAAGGCCCCTGAAAATAAACCACCTACCTTTTCAGCCAATGCTGACATCTCAATCTCCCATCATCTCCCTGTTGTGCCCACTGGCCCAGGGAGAGAAAACAGCTCTCTGACAAATCTAATCCAATTAGGAAATCATTATCTGTGTGATGCGGGGGCCAAGCCAGTCGCTTTTGTCAGTCACCATTTTAATCACATTTGAGCTTTTCTATAGTAAAGACAAAAAAAAATTTTACTATAGAAAATATTCACATTCACACTCTGTAACTCCATATAATAATACTATTGAAGTGATTTTACTATGACAGAGAGCAGGAAGCACGTGAAGTTGTCATGGCAACCAGATACATTGCACGTAGATTACTTGTAAGGGCTGAGTCCATTTTGCTGTGCTAAACTTAGAAATGAATGCATTGAAAATGCACTATAAACACAATATTTTAAATTAGGCTTTTAATAAGAACATTTTACTCTTTAAAACCAACATTTTTTGGGCTGTTAACTGCCAAAATGCAGATTCATCATGTGACAACTTCTCATGCAAATGAGATTGGAGGAGATGTTAGAGTTTGATTGGTTTTATTAATATATTTACAAAAGAAAAATCCAAATGTATTAAAATACTTACTTTTTATGCATATTTGTTCTCAAGTTGAAAATAGAATTTATTTGTAATAAACTATATTTTATAAAACTATATAACATGAATATTGTGTCTTTAGTGCCACATGGTCCTTTAGAAATCATTCTAGTTTGCTGATTTAGTGCTTAAATAACATTACTTATTATCATTGTTAAAAACAGTTGTGCTTAATAATTTGTGAAAACTGTGATGCATTTTTTTCAGGATTTTTTATTAATAGAAAGTTAAAAAGAACTGCATTTACTTGAAATAAAAATCTTTTGTGATTATTTGAAATTACTGACCCCAAAGTGTTGAATGGTAGTGTATATTTTGGATCTAAATGGAGGAAAAAACATAACAATCTGTTTATTATAATTGAACCTCACACTCTTATTTTTCTCTTAGTTGGACAGATTTTCCAGTATCCGGATCCCTGGCAGTAAAAAGGAAAGGCCACACCTCTCCCACATGTCCAAGCATTCCTCTTCTTGTGACTGGTCCACTTCCTCTGAATTTGAGGAACTTTCTTCAAAGATCACGTCGGAGAAGGAAATCCTTGCCCTCTTTGAGAAAATGATGGTAAGATGCATTTAGTTATAATTGAGTTGATTATTTGTATTTATATGCACAGGACTTCTTACAAAAAAAAATCGATCTAATTCACAAAACGTGCACATGAATTTCTTAACCTTGTTTGAACGGTAATTAATTTAGAGTATTCTAAATTAGTGACCACTTGCACAAGGCTAGTAATTTGCATAAAACACGCCCAAACCATGTTCATATAAGGGCTTTCCACACAGTCACAGTCACAGACTCTCTCTAAAGTCACGCTGAGATCCTCAAGCTATGCCAAATGTGCCATCCTCAAAACAAGTTCCAAAAATGCCTTTAATACAGACCCAGATTACATGCCTTTGATTAGCCAGCTGTACATAACACAAATCTACATCTTTATGCAGAAACTCGCGGCTCGAGCGGTAACGGACATACCCTCCGCATCATAGATGGTGAACGGCACTCTTGGCATTTTGGAACCGATGTTGTTAATAAATAACATTAGACTGGCAGATGATGAACAGACTATAATAAATAGTGGTCTAAATGTATCGGCCTGTAGTGATTTTTACTTTCGTCCATCCAAGGTTGCAAAGTAAGGTAGTGATTGGTACTCAAGTCACCACCATGATTTTTGGATCACCCATCATTTAAGGTACATCAGATGAGCACCTTCCCCGTCTCTTAGTTTGAGACACTAGTCAGGGTCTTTTACCTTGGCTGTATGAGAACACTCCAAACAGGAGGCTGTCCAGTCATTTAGAATAATGTAAAGTGGGGAGAGTTGGTCAGCTGATTTATCACCAATCGTGAGATTTCTAACTTGTAGAGCCTCTTCTGTATTATCAGCACAAGGAAAACACAATTGTAATAAAGTAAATCTTATTAACAAAGATAAATAAGAATAACTAACACAACTACTAAATGAATACAATGAATGATAAAGGAATAAAGTGCGTAAGATGCATAAAATACATGTGATTTAAGTTGAGTGTAATTTACACAGTGCTGTATGTGAAATTAGTGCTACTTTGTCTGTATTTGAAACAAATGATTACCATTGCGCACAAACTTATCAGATTACCGAGTGCCCTGTTAGCCTACAGTGTTTACTTTCTTTTTATTCATATATTTTTAAACAATTACTTTATTTGTGAAATTTGCAGAATTATTTGCAGAATCAACAAGTTGCAATCTAAAGTATAAGCATGTTTATTTTTAAGTTTTTTTTTTTTTTTTCTTATTTCTAATTTATTAAATATGAATTAAAATAAATATAAATTATGTATATTATATATCAGCTTTATACTTGCCATTGGTCACCCTGCTCTCTAAGATATCGGCAAAAACAATATCAGTCGACCACTAGTAATAAACTTATGGTTTATTTGGGAAAAATGTAACTAATGCAGAATCACAGAAAATGTGCATAATCAGTCGCTGAGTTGGTACATTTATAGATTGACCGGTAATTCTACAGAGTGACTGTGACCTATTAGATTTTTTTTAAATAACAAAACCCAAACAGCAAACAATTTCCTGCTGTAAAGCTTTAGCTTCTTGGTTGGTGTCATCGAGAGTATCGCTTCTAGTTGCTGGGGGTGAAATGCTTTCAAAAGCTTTGGCTTTCTGCACCAAATGAAGCTTTGGTGTAGGTTTTCCTTTGCCATTTAAAGGTGCACTATGTAACTTTTCCATTCGCTAGAGGTCGCCTATTCAAAACAAAGGCGTAGTTTGATGATGCCAAGTGTGAGTGCAGAATCTTGGGACATGTGGTCTTCAACTCACAGCCGGTGGAAAAGAATTGGGGTAGGACTCGGGCAGAAATCATATTCATGGATGCGATTATTAACGTTACTGTAGTGTGAAGCAGAGCAGGACCGAGTGTTGTGGAGCTGAGCAAGGCCGCTGGAGCGATTTGTTAATAAGATGAACGCAACGCAACACACGCCTTGCGAGCAGCGGAACTTTTATTATGCCACAGTCGCCGGTGCCATTTCCGCTTTTCCGCTCATGAGTGTGAGGTAACACAGCTCTGTTTATCATATTAGATACATCTTAGTGTGTTAAATGATGTTATGACGTTACTCTGTGCGTTCGCTCGGTGGCTGCTATGACACTTGTTGCACACTGCAGTGAGAGTAAAGCGTTTCTGCAAAATAAAACCGGAAACCAAGAGTAACGCAGATATGATGCAATTGACAGGCGACTCCCTCACACATCCCGGTTCATTGGTTAAAATGGCAATTTTCTCACGATTTACAAATAGTTGGAAGTACTCAATCGATCAAAATGTATAACCCAATAAGAGTTGGAAAGACTGCCAAAACTGGCAACTCTGCAGTGAGTCAAGGATGTAAGGGCAGAGTAAGTTTAAATCTTTTTTTATATTTCCATCTTGTAATGCCGGTTTTGAGATATTTGAGATATATATGCCATATTTTTACTGCCATGCAAACCGCAAATTAAAGCTGGATGAGCCGCGCAATGATGTATGCGTGGTTTGTTGTTTCTAAATTATTCTGACAGTAAAGGATTTGTTGATATGCATTCATGCTATTGTACACGTCTGCTTACTGTGGACATGTATCAAACCAGCTAATGATCACTCCTATGCAATGACCTTTATCAACCTTTCTACCACAATAATCACTAGAGGTTTATTTGCAATTATGTTTTAAGAAATGCAACCTTTTCATAATGAAATAGATTGTTATGGGTCACTGACCTCAATCAGCTTATATTCATAGAAGGACAAGGCCCTCATGCCTATAAATGCACATACTCAGTTACATCATACAGTCACAGACAAATGTTTGCAAGCACCATAGTTTATTGTGGTAAATAAAAGAAAACACTCAATAAGTAAATAACAGATTTTAGAAATGTTATAAAAATTTTAAATGATTGTACTGATGCTTAACCTACAATATAGTTTTGATTTGGAATTAGGCATTACAAAAATCGCACATTATCAGATCTAATAAGCACTTAAAATAAACATTATTTTGTAGCCTCGTGAAATGCCTTTTTACTAGATGAATTTGAAATTTGTCAATTTAAATGTAAAAAAGGATTTAGGCCTATATAAGATTTCTTTTTCACTTTTTAAGCTTTTTTTTTTTTTTTTTGACCTTTTCATCTCTCTCTGATTCGGTTTCTGATATGAAGTACCTTCACTTTAAAAACTTTTTTGTTTAGACTTTTAGATATCTACACAATTATGTAGCTGTCGAAAGTTAACTGACTGCACTTTTGTCATGCGTTTAGCTCAAACACATCTATTTCATCCAATTTCTCTCAAGTATCATTTTAAAACATTGCACAGTTCCCTGTTGCCTGAACGTTATCGTACGGAGGTCCCTGTCTGTGCCCTTTCTAAGAGTGGAGGTGGTGTTAGCGGTTGAGCAACGTCTCCAAGCGCAGGATTGAGTGACAGGAGCAGCCGCTGCTGGGTAGAGAAGGAAGAGTGTGGATAACGTGGGCAGAGACGCAGTCATTAGTCATGGCAAGTATGGGTTTGGATACATGAGCATGCCAGCAGAGGTGACAGGGCCAATGGTGGTAATGGATGCCTTTCCACTCTGCGCCCTATCCCACCTATCCCAGCATCCTCCTCTCTCTCTTTCTCTCGCTCTGACACACAAGGACTGCATCACGCCTGCGAACCCATGAGTGAAATCTTAAACGGCTCTGCTGATCTATCCTCTCGGTAAAGGGAAGAAAAGCAGAGACACTGTGGGGAAAGGGAAAAAAGATTTGAGGACACTGGGAACATTGCGCTCAACATTGTATGCAGCCGTTATTGTTTTTGTTTTTTTCTCATCTCCCTCTCCATCTCTTTCTTTCATTCTCTTATCGATTTTATGGTTCTGTCTTTTGCATTGAGATTTCCATGCCCTTTCTATCTGTTGATGGTAGTTGTAAACTGTCCACGGATACATGCTAGTTCCTTTCTCTTTCTCCAACTCTGTCAGAGATAGTGAGTTTGAGAAGTGCAGTGCGCTGGTTTGCTTTGGCACAGGACGTGTTGCTTCAATAATCTGGTAAAATTGCCAAGTATATCTGCCAATGTCTGTTTTAGCAGTACAACAGGTTCAGATTGATGAACATGCTCATTTCTGTATCACTGTTAATTTCTAATCTTTTTGGAAATTGGCCCATTAGATTTTCTAATGCATAATTCACAGAAGTGTGTCCACGTAGACAACAGATGTTTATAATAACAGTTCATCACAGTTATTTAAATTTAAGTGTTTCATTAAACTCTTGATGACTTCCTTGGAAAATCAGGGAAGATTTTTTGATTTAACTTTAACTTTCAGAGACCCAGCATAGCAAACAAATTAACCTATTTACGTATAGTACAAATACACCGATCAGGCACCATTATCAACATTTTCATGACTGGTTGAAATGCATTTTTTTCCCAAATACATTATTTGTTCATTCAAAATGTAAAAAATAGTTGTGAGATTTTGCAACCGTAAATACCAAGCAAATTATATGTAGTCTAAAAATGGCTT
Organism: Paracanthobrama guichenoti; assembly: GCA_018749465.1. Taxonomy (NCBI): domain Eukaryota; kingdom Metazoa; phylum Chordata; class Actinopteri; order Cypriniformes; family Gobionidae; genus Paracanthobrama; species Paracanthobrama guichenoti. The sequence goes on from CM031953.1 coordinate 21,095,052, forward strand.
TTATTATCATCAGTCTGTCTTTGTGTTTTTGTCATTTCCATCTCCTTTTCTTTTTCTTAATGTCATAAGATGCTTGGAAGATGTATCTGCCTGATGGATTCACAAGTAGAGGTTGACATCCTGCGGTTTCATTTATTTGCAGTTCCAAAAAGAACAGGTGTTAGGGATGGTTTGATTCATGTGAGCATTGAACGATTAGAGTGCTCGTCGCTCTTCTCTGCTAAGTTAACAAACAGCAGTACTATTTTTCTTTTGAGCAGAAATATTTAGAAATCAGTTTATGATTCGTTAGTTTACTCTTTTGTTTGGATCAAAAGTTTAATTGCTTTTAATGATGGAGATTCTCATTAAGCAGGTCACATTACTGAAGGGCTTAAGATGTTTTTTCTTGTAACATTATTTTTCCCTTCTCTTGTATGTGGTTTGTATTTTCAGGAGGATATGAATCTTAATGAAGAGAAGAAAGCACCACTCAGAGAGAAGGACTTGGGCACAAAAAGGGAGATGGTCCTTCAGTACATCATCACAGCAGCAAAAACCGTAAGTCAAAAAATATTTGCAGCCACACAGACTAACATATAAAGCATGTGCAGTGTTCATTTGATTCGCTTGAGCTTTCTTTTGCTTCATAATGGATTTCCATAACTAACCCTGATACTGAATAAGAAGACTGACTCTTTTGACCTAAAGGTCATAGGAGATCACGTTCCCAGACTGCTCCAATCAGTTACTCTGATCCTGCGTCAGATGTGTCCGTCTTTGTAAAACAGCAAAATAATAAGCTACGGTGCAGAACCACCACAGAGACACCATGTGCATGTGTGTCTGTGTTAATTTGTTGTTGTGTGCCTGTGTCGACTGTGTGATTTTTATTGTACTGGTGGGTTTGCCCTGATAAAAATATCTGTAACTGCAGGCCACTTATGATGACATTGACAGGCTAAAGACTGTATTTATCGGAGATGATTGCCCTCATTTTAGTTTGTCTCTTTTGTTCTCTTGTCCTGAGGTGTGAGGGAGGTGTTGAGTCTCCTCATGTATACTTATGAACTCATATTGCTGTGGTAAAGGATGGCAAGATGTGATTTTACATCATCTCCCAATGTGTAATTCACCATTTAACTTTTCTACAAATAGTCACACACACACAAAAAAAATATATTTTTTACACTAGAATGTTGGAGGAAGAAGAAATGCTGTTGTGAAATAAAGAGAGACATTAAAGGGGTCACGAACCGCATTGTTTTGTTGTTTTATATGGTTTCCTGGGGTGCACTTACCCTGTGCATAAAGAACATCTGACTGTACACAAATCATTACATATCAGAAATAACTGCTCACAGATCAGGCATTAGAATTAATTACCGTCGAGTCCATATTGTAAAAGTCTGTTTGCAAAGTCTCAATTGTGACTGATTTACCAAAGAATCCACAGTGAAATGTACTGAATACAAATAAATAATGCTCAACTGAGACATTCACATTGTTGAAAATAAATAACCACATTCCTAGCATTAGGAAGGTCATGTTGTTTTTTGTTGAGTGATCCTGGTCTTCTCTTATCGTCATCTCACAGGCCAGTGGGTGGGGCCAATGTTGCAATGATGTAGTAGATGTTGATTTTCTTTTGTACGTTCTGTATGAGTCGTTCATTGGGCTGTTACAATAAAAGCTGATTTTGAAACTTACAGGATATTCTTATAGTATGATGACCTTTTATATGTCAAAAGCTCAAGGACAATTTGATTTCTCAGTTTATGACCCATTTAATATAAAAACTACTCTTAAAATCCTCATCCTTGCTTTTAATATGAAAGTTTGGCTTCTCAGTGATTCCATAACACTTAATCTGTAATGGGTTTACACGGATTGAGAAGGTGTTTTCTAGTTCTAGTTTTAACATTTTATACCTAATTCAGCTTTTGTATGTTAATCAACTTGCTGATTGGCTAGTTAGCGTTTGCTAGGTTAGTTTTGGAAATAAAAGCATCAGGTGCTCATCAAAAATTACAGGTAGGAGTATTTGCCCCAAGCATTCTTTCTTGTACATGCTGATTGGAGCTCTGTATTAGATTGATTTCTGAGTTTTAAGCCATGCCTCTTAGAGGATTGTATGTGTGTTTTTAAGTCCCAATGTGTTGGTGAGACAGATTGACAAGCGTTACACGACTTTTGAATTGAGTTCAACAAATCCTCCAGTTCTTCTACTGCACGACATGGCTACACACAAGTGGAAACTCTATATGTAGGATTCAGGCAAGGTGGATAAAAATTCTGCTGAAATTAATTCCCCCATCTAATCCTCCTGTCGGTTAGCTTTGCGTTCGTTTACAGGGCCTACGAACGAAGGAAGAAAAACAAGAACAAGGGAGTTTAATTATAGTGCCGCTCCCTTCTTTCCACTGAGAATTTAATTATTTTGGAGTGCTTGGAGATTTCAGGATGATTCAATTTGAATAGTATTTGCTATCTGGAGTGGCTGGTCGGGACTTGTGGTTTTTCTCCAATCAGCTTTTGTCTCTTTCTGCATTTGAAGTGCTGAAACTCATAGACTGTGGACAATCATGATAAAACTCCCAATGTATTGGAATTTATTGAATTTTGAAATCATGAAATGACTTCCAAACAGATGACCCAACATTTTAATTCTACCAAATAAATATGATGCTCATCCATGTGGATTTAAACTACACTCTTAAAAATAAATGTTCTTTATTGGCATTGATGGTTCCATGAAGAACATTTAACATCCATGGAACCTTTGACTTGTACAAAAGGTTCTCTATAGTGGTAAAAAGGTTCTTTTTAGATAATGTTCTTCATACTAAGAAAATAATAATTATCTTAAGAACTGTTCACTGAAAGGTTCTTTGGGGAACCAAAAATGGTTCTTCTATGGCATCGCTATTTTGGAACCTTTATTTTTAGACACTTCATACCTGCTGATATAGACTGGTATTAACTTGCATGCAGACGCAGAGTGCACTGTTTTTTGGCCAAGACGCAGCCGAGGAGTGGAAAGTCAGCTTTCGTCGCTAGTTCTTGACGTTAGCTTGGTGTGTTCCGGGCTTAAAACCTTTTGAAGGCTATTAAGGTGTTTGACAGAAATCAAGGCTTTTGAAAAGGAATACTATTAAAAATTTAGGAATGCTTTTTACTCTGCGTTCCCAGACATACAATAAATATGAGTAGGAGAGCATCTTTGCATTTTCATCTACAACACAAAGTTAAAAATTAAGGTTGAAAAACCACAAGCATATTCAAATCATTTAATTAAGTAATTTTAACTTGTTGTTTATTATTTGTTATGTATGTTTCACAGGTCAGTTGAGGGCAAGCTTTTAGTTGGGATGGGTCATTATGTAACACCTTGAGGGTCATGTGAACCTGAAAACGGCCTTATTCTCTGTTTCCGCTTTAGACTGCCTGTTCACTCCAGCAACCCACCAATGTAATGTATAGTTTTGCACATCCTTTCTTGTTAGGTTATACCCTTTTATAAAAATGTAATCTGTTGGACATAACAGACGGTGATGCATTGGTGTTTTCGAAATTTCCCTTTTCATACTCAAATAAGCTGCTTCTCACACTACCTTGACTAGTTTGATGGATGGACATTACTTTAAATGTGGAAAACGTCCTGGAGTTTCTCTCTCTATCATGTACTCGCCTGCTCCTGCCCTCCTTCATCTCTCACTCCTTCCATCTCTTGTCTTTTGACATTCAGGCCTGGTTGTTTACCCCCTGTCCGTGTTCTTGACGAATAATTGCCTTTCAGTGAAGCCTTTCCTTTTGGCTCTGCTTCTATGTCTCGCTTGGTAATTGAAACTATAGATTCTGGCATAGGCTCCTCTCCCTCTCTTTTAACATTCACCTTTTAAAACATTCACCTTGCCATTGCCAGCATAGAGTGTGGGTATAATTGCCATTCCTTTGGCAACTGATGCATTGTCAATAGTTCTCGTTTAGTGCTCATTAAGTAATATTAAAAGATCTGGAACAACAAATCCCTGACGTTCAAAAGTAGCATATCTGCGTGATGGACAGAATTTTGTGGCATTTAAAATGAAAATCGTGATTGTCATCCAGCTCAATTGTTTTCATACAATAGTGTCAGTGCAGTCAATTTAAATGACAGTCATTGATGGTCAATTCAGTCAATTAAAATGAATTTATGAATCGTTATGGATTGGGTAGGTAGATGGATGTATAGATACAGGTAAGTGGATGGTTGGATGGGTAGGTTGAAAAAAGGTAGGTGGATAGATAAATGGATACAATCGGGTGTAATGATTTGGTTTGCATCACTTTTTTAGGGTCACGGTTTTGGTACGGTTCAATGTGTGCTATGTTCAGGAAAAATAAGGACTACTTGTCAAAAAAACAAATAATCAAACTACAAGAAATGGCACAAATAAAGGGCAAAGATACAAATATAATAAACGGTGCTTTTAGGGTTTTTCAGGTAGGTCTAACAGAAGTGTTCAGGTACAGAAATGTAATAAAGTAATCAAATGTAAAAACACTACACAATCTTCACTGTATACATTGAATAAAGATCAATCCTTATTAAAGTTACAAAAGTTATTCAGTCAAGAGCAGTGAGTGAGTTTTTTTTGTTTTTGTTTTTTTGCTTGATTTAACATTAAAAACAGCAGCAGAATATTAGGCAGCTGTCACTTTAAGACTAATGCAAGGATCAAATATACTGATAGGCTACTGCACATATGCGTTGTCTTTCTTGACTTTTTACGTTAATTTAAGACACATTTGACTTTGGGGAACCTTACTGTTTTACGAAATCTGTGTTGACATTACAGTAGTTATTCAATACAGGTGTTATGTAAGAATATAAAAATAAACCACAAAAAATGCTGCTGAAGAGAGACCTTTAAGAATGGTGGAGGACTAGCAAATAAAGATGCTGACCAGTTGGTTGAATAACTGACAGGTTTATAATTTAGAGCCAGCAACCTTTGGAGAACATATCAGATGACCATGATTTCCTGGAGGAATACTAGAGCTAAGAGTAAACTGGGGCTTATGTTAAACCTTTCAGGAGGCAGGTTTGAATTAAGTTTTTTTTTTTTTTTTTTTTTTTTGAATTTGTCTGTGCAAGAAGACTTAACTTAATAGAAGCTAAATTAATTTAGTATTCACATGCTGTCTGAGAGACAGGCAATGTGTGCTGTTTCGGTCTCACCTGCGCTCGCGCTATCACCTGGGTGATGATGACGTTGTAAATGACTGGTCCTATTAGCATGCGGCACTCGCATCGAACAAAGTTTACAAAGAGTGACTGTTTTGTCCAAGTTTTTTTGACTATCACTGTTGTAACATATTCATCTCCTTCACTTGCCATACTTGTCCATTTAATTTTTTCAACAAGCCTTATTATTATAAATTATTTATTTATTTTTTACACAGAGAATCATTACACCCTTATAGGTAGATGGATAGATGGATGGGTACGTGGACAGATGGATAGAACAATAGACAGATTGATGGACGGATAGGTGATAGACGTGCGACTAGACAGGTGGGCAGGTGGATAGACTAATAGTCTGTAGATGGACTGATAGATTTAAATTTGTATTTAGTTTATATATTTCATATTTGTCAGTCATATTTTTATATTCTATATTTTTATATTTATAAAATATCTTATTTTAAATAATGTATGTTGACAAGCTTAAATGTTGACATACTTTTTTCCTTTCTTTTTATATATCTGTATATGTATGTTTGTGTAATTTCTTATTTGTTTAGTTTCTTATTATTTTTAATGTCATTGTGGACATTTTTCATGGCATCTGTCTGTATATAGATCATGGGAGCTTTGATATGTTCCTGGTATGTGAATAAATTTTAAATTTTGATCACCAAAAAATGTAAATGTATGTCTCACTATTTTTTTATTTTTTATTTTTTTTTATAATTACAATTATTCAAATGTCATTACAAATTAAATTCTAATTCAACTTCCTGTGGGATGTGGCCAGTTTTATTCAAATTCCAAGTAATGAAATTAAAGGGAACTAATTCTTCAATTCTGAATTTTGCACAACCCTGGTGATGGTGCTGTGTAAAACGGCTACTACTTTGACCATTAACAATAAATATAACAGCCTCTACTTATGCCTTTATGCAGTTTTGATGTTTGGCACTGATTATTGAAATGGTGGATGGACATGATATCAGTGTGAGCTAATTGAAGATGTTGACTCATTGTGTTCTGATGGCTAGTGAATAAAGACAGACTGCATACATAACAGAGACACTCTCAGACCAACACTTATCTCTTAATTAGTCACAGTATATGTCCATTAGTGACACAGACCAACTCCATTTGAGCTGTGAACAGGAAAGCGATTAGACACAGCAGAAGTGTTAACCCTAAACATGTTTTAATCACCACATCATAATCCATTCCTCAATTATTTATGATCTCTGTGGTTCATGTGAGTGTCACATATTTAGAGAAATGCTACCGAAAGTAACAAATCAATAGAGTCCAAGCTGTTCTTGTGTCCCCATCTGCCTCGTGGGATAATACCTTGGTTGGTAATTACAAAGATTAATCTCTCCATTCCGCTTATTAATTATTGGGTTTTAATATTTGGCTGATGATGGGACTGATAAATATATCCCACATTCACAGGGGTTGTCCTTTTGTCCTGCTCCAGATATGTGCTCTGGAATTCAACCACTTCATTGTAGCAACAAACAATAGAGTTGTTCAACAGGCCACCATCCAACCACCAGTCTGATATTTAGGCATGATATCAGGGAACATGCTTTCCATCAGTCTATAGTCCAATGAATCAAAATCCTTGGTTTGTCATGCAGGTTGGATCTTCATTGTGTGATACCAAGTTTGGTATTGAGCACAAAGCATAATGGTCTAGGGCTCTTTTGCTGAATCTGGACAGTGGTAGGTTTAATTTCTGATGCTTTTGAAAAGATTTGTAACAAAGTCAAAAGATGTTCTATAGCTATGTTTTTGTGTCTTATTACATTTTTACCTGTTAGTTTTTTTTTTGTTTTTTTTTTGCCATGAAAATAGCCATGCCATGGTATTAAAACACAAATCAGTGTCTCCTGGCTCCAAAAAGCCTTTATTTGTGTCTAATATGTGTGCATGCAAATAAGGCTTTAATGATTGACAATGCTAATAATCCACACCAAGTGTATGTGTCTGCACCATTATTCATGTTTTTTGTCAAAGTAATTGGGAGACATAGTTGCTGAATAATAAGGGTTTAAGCAGCCTAGTGTATTGTACTGTTTCTGTCCTCGTTAGCATGTCTAATACTGTTGCTACAAGCCACATGTCCTTAGTTGCATTCTACCACTGTCTGACCTGGTGCACCCCAAATAAACTCTCAGAATGATCTCCTGCCAATCTGTCAGTAGTAGTTGCATACAAACCATGCGTCAAAGACATAGCTGTTGAGTTTAATACAAGTGTTCTTAAAATACACATCGTTTCCTACCATCTAAAGATACCAAGAATTAAGAGGCTTAAAACGGACCTTTGAGTTAATGTTGTTGTTGTTGGTGTTTTTGCAGTACTACTAAAAGACTTTGTGTGGTTGTTCCAGGATGATTTGAAAACCGAGTATTTCAAAGACAACCATGGTTGAAGGTCAGATTTTCAATGTTTATTTTCCATCCATTTGAAGATCTGAAGGTGAACGTGTGACATTGGTCATAATTTGATTTTGAAAAAATGTGCCTCTAAAAAGATTGTGGATATTGAAAGACCATTGTGCTTTGACCTTATCACATCAACCAGTGCATAACTGGTAGACTTTTACAGGAAAGAAAGTAAGCAATGTTTTATCAAACACAGGTTGTTAGTTGAATATTTCCAAAAAGAATGTGCTTTTTTTTTTTTTTTTTTTTTTTTTTTTTTTTTTTAAACACCCTTTTGCTTATGTAGCAGCTGTACAATGTTGTTTTCTGCATGCTGTGAGGACGGTACTTAAGGCAGACTTTGAGTCAAAAGCTTTGTTAATTTATAGGCACAACTCATTGACACCTCGACAGTCATTTTTTGTCGAGGTGTGACCTTTGCATGTTTTTGATACAACCTTGTGTGTATTTAACAATTTAAGCGCAATAGGAGTGAAAGAGAACAATGTGTTTAAATGTGTGTGTGTCATGTGCAAGTAAATCGTCATTTTATTGTCAGAAAAAAAGTTGAGTTGCTTGTTTGGAAAAAATATTCTCAACAGTGTTCTTTCATATTTAAATCTGCATATTTTTTTACATTTTATAAAGGGCATTTTCCCATATCTTATTAAATGTGTGCTTCATCTTTGATTTTTAAATTCTTAATTTTTATCAATAAATTAAATTAGAATCTGAATAAAATGCTATAGGGCTGTTGCCAATCAAATTAAATCATTTACACTGAGAAATTACAACAGCACTGAATAAAGTTATGAGATTGTTTTAAATATATTTTGAATATGCAAATAAGAAATGTTGGATAGAATGATGCTTTTAAACATGAAACTAAACCGCCAGTGTGGCGGCAGATGACCGTCTTAATGAGTGAGTCAACCGTTCATTGAAACGATTAGTTCAAATGGCAAATTCATTCAAGAATGAGGCAATTGTTTATGAATGGCCATTGAATCGTTGACTCAACTGATTCGTTCAAAACTCTGAATCATTCAGTAATGAAATACTGTTGAGTTGCTATGAGACGTGCTGTTGGTTCTGCTGTGATCTTTGTTTGGAACTCTTTTCACTGCTGAAACAGAACAAAAACAGTCAATATTGTGTCTAAAATGTAAGTGACTTGATTTTAACAGTTTATTGAACTGTTGTATGTAATCAATGTCACATTTTATTTTGTGATGGTATTCAGGAAAACAACACTCTTGATCGTGTGATGTTTCTTAACTGCATCGCATTTTAAAAATATAAAAACTCCACATTTGAAATATTTTCCGCAGGATGTTAACTTGAGTTTCTTTTGTGTTTTGAGTTCTCCTCGAGAGGCTGCAAGCCTCAACAGCGCATCAGTAACACATAGTATGCACATTATTATCCACCATCAATTGCACTAAAAGAAATAAAATCAGAATCATTCTATTTTTTGGTATTGACGTTTTAATCAGACTACTTGTCCGGTTGGGCAAGTAAAACTATTTCACTATTTCACTTGCCCCTTTCTCTCTTCAGCTCTTTATTTTTTGCGTGCTAGTCAGCTCCCTGTCACGTGACAACAGTGAAAGTGAGAGATTGACGGCTAATATTAACCAACCTAAAGTCTGCTTTAAAGTTAAGGTTTGGTTTAATTGGTTATGTATGAGAACGGTGGATAAGTTCACATCGGGCACATACTGTGCAGTAATTAACGAGCATTTTATAGAGAAATTAAAACCGGTCACACCTCAACATTTATTTGCATTTGCATAAATGCTCCCAAATATATTTTGAGATCGCACAGATTAAACAGTATTTTTTTTTTTCCCTATGCATGACTGGGTGTTAACCACATTTTCTACTGATTGAGCGAGGAAATACTGCAGTAGATTGTCTTAGAATGCCCTAATTTACTGTCATGACGAGTGAATATTGTAGAAACATTCCCACTAGAATTAATACAGGTTTTCAAAGCCCCACAAAACGATGCTGTGGGGGCACAACAACCAATAAAACGCAGACCTGCAACACGCTCATTACAGACACATGAATATTAAAATATGACCATGGAGAGAAGTTGAGGGCACCTTAAGCATTTTAAAAATCTAACCCTATATAACAACAAACTGCCAAAGCAAGGGAGAAACGCGGAAGAACATTTAAAAGGTCTAAGGATATTTTCAACACATTTAAGAGCACGACAGTCTCTGAACAAATGAGACACGTAGGTTTAACACAGAAAGTTTTTTTTTTTTTTGCCCATTCTTCTTTGAATTGTCAGACTGTTTATTAATTTGCATCATTGTCTTCGGTGTAGCAGAATAATCAGTCGTGTTGTCGCGGTCGTGATCAGACGTACAGCTGTAGTATCAGTGTCCTTGTTTGCATTTAATTTGAAGACGTGATGAAATATGTGCGCATACACGCTGCTCGTTCATGTTTAGACCATATACTAGAGTATATGAAATATGTCCATAAAAATGGCGCTCTGAATCTGATCTATATGATCCATGTGGTGAGCGTTGTTAATCTCATCGCGGCGCTCCGCGCAGAAACCGCTCTCTTGCGCTCGCCGCGTGCTGTTAGAATTCTCCGCTGTAATCAAGGGCTTAATCCGAAATCTATATTTTCAAATAGGCCGTTATTTGAAGGGATAGCCATTTGTAGTGGAGTCCATAGTGGACACCACTACAAATTAACCATAGTGGGCATTAACGAGTGTACTCATTCTATCCCACATTGCACTGCAATAACGAGTGTACAGCCGATGTACACTCAACGGCTGTCTGGCTTCACACACTCGTTTTCATTCACTCCTTCAAGTGAACTATATTAGTGGATAACGTAGGGAATAGTGAATTTAGGGTTTAGGGGGCGATTTCGGAGTCAGCCATAGAGTGTAATGCGATCTCAGCTGTGTCCTCACTACAGTGCAACAGTGAAAAGGGACCTCTCTTAAATCGTGTTGTGCTGCGCCGTGTTCCGAGCGTTATTTAAGCGACATATACTGGTATTGCGGTATAATCAAAATTCGAATCATATAATAATCATAATAACAAAAATAAACACTGGTATTCGGTATGAACCGGTATACCGCCCAGCACTAGTTTAAACTGGCTTTAAAACGCATCCAAATAATAACTTTCATGATGACAAAGAACTGCAGTCTTACATCACCGTTGTCCACGATAGAGATGATAATAAAAACCAAACAGATTTTCAATCAAAAGCTTCGTGAATTTATAGGCACAACTCATTGACACCTCGACAGTGCCGTTAAATGTGTATCAAAACCGTGCTCTTTGACTTAAAATACAAAAATTAACTGTGAACTAAATCATACAGTCTTTGTTACAGGTTAACTGTGGCCTTTCTAGATGTTAATGTGATGCTTTAGGTGATGTTCAGCACAGAAAATTAAAAAAGAAAAACAATTAAGGCTTGAGGTAATGAATAGGGTTAGTTTTAAGATACACACAGATTGTGTATGTGTTATAGTCTGCACGTTTCCCCAGATTCATTTATATACAGGGACAGGCACGCTGAGCTGATCTCTGTTCCAAGGACAGCGCTACCATTAGGCAGTCACAACATTCATCAGTCAAATTAAGAATGTTTTATTCAGCTTAGAGAGAGAATGGAAATTCACAGATTCCTCTAAAGGTTATGTAAATAGCCAACAGTGTGCTCTCAGCACCGTCAGAAATGGCCATTCATTTATTAACTGGTTTAGTTTATTTTTTTCCCCCTTTTGCTTTTAATGATTTTACAGCTGTGCAGCTTTGGATATCCCTGGAAGATGTCCTAAAGAAACATGAGTACAATAGGAGTGAAAGAGAACTTACTAACATGACGTGCCATCTGACAGACAGCTTTCTGTGTTTGCTTTGGATGTGTGCGCTCCGAAAACCATATATCAGAAGTTTAAACTGATGTGGCTTTAAAACGCATCCAAATAATAACTTTCATGATGACAAAGAGCTGCAATCTTACATCACTGTGTCCATGATAGAGATAATCAAAACCAAACAGATCTTTAGTTAAGCTTCACAAGCTCTTTACGAGCTGTAAAGAGACAGTGCTATTCTGGATAGGGGCGGGGAGCAGCAGTTGGTTTGCATTTAAAGATACATGCAAGAGAATTAAATGTGTGTGCTTCAACCCCAAAAAAATGGGCTTTTACAACATGGTATAATAAATTATGTGTGGGGCTTTTTCAGCTGAAACTTCACACACATTCTATGGACACCTGAGACTTGTATTTACATTTATACTGTATCAATTCTCAAAAACCTTTTATCAGCTAGTGCTGGGTATTGACACAAAATTAAACAATTCGATTTCTATTCACAAGCTTTCGATTTGATATTGATTATTTTTGCATGGATGTACATATACAGTACATGGCAAAAAGCCTCAACTAATGCTGTAAACTATACATGGGTGTCAGTTGATACCACATTACTGTAATATTGAAGGTTTAAATTTGTATACACTTAAATTAAATAATTTGGTAACACTTTACAATAAGGTTCATTAGTTAACTACATTAGTTAACATGAACTAATCATGAACTGCCCTTATAAAGCATTTATTTATCTTTGTTAATGTTAATTTCAACAATACTAATACTTTATTAAAATAGTTATTGCACTGTGAACTAACATGAACAAACCATGAACAGCTGTATTTTTTTTTTTACATTAACAAAGATTAACAAATACAGTAACAAATGTATTGCTCATGGTTAATTCATGTTAGTTAATACATTAGCTAATGTTAACTAATGAAAACTTATAGAAAATAATTTTTATAATAACCAATAATTTTTATAATAAAGTAATACTAACTTTACAATTACATAATCATATTTCTACTCCAATTAGTTTTTTGAAATGTAAACATTTAAATGGTGGCTGTCATAACTTTACTGATTTATTCAAACATATATTTATCAAAATCCTCCTAGAGTTAATTTTTCTAACTCGCTAATGAGTTTATGGTCACTTGATATGGTTTTTCTGAGGTAACTGTGACGTTACAAGCTGTTTTACTGCTGTCTTTGTGGTTTAAACACTGAACGAATACATGTGACGTGATATGGATTTCGCTAAGTTGTACTCTATCTTTTAGCATACCTCCCAGATGTTTATTTTGCGCTGTAACTGACATTAAAGTGGCTGACTTCACGTGCGCTCCGTGCTCCCGCTTCACTTGTACTGACTCGGAGGCACTACTACGACATTAAACGGCGGCAAAACTGTGTTTTTTGAATTTCATAATAAAATGGATGTAATTTGAAATCTGAGATGGTTTCATATCAGAAGTAACGAAGCACAAATATTATTGTGATTTATTGGCTGGGAGGCGTGCTACAATGTTCCGTTCATTCATCAACTGAAAACAGGATAGACCTAATCGATTCTTGGGATTCATCGATTCATTAAAATCAAGAAATCTTATCTTTTTTTCACCCAGCCCTAGTATCAATATTTATGTATTGCATATGCATAGAAAATTTGTGTGAGTGGCTTTGTGTTCAGTTTAAGCCTGACCCAAGCATTAGCTGTTCTTTTTGATGATATTCTAATTATATGACCAGCACCTGTACACGTTGCTCACATATTATGGTAGCCCAGTTTGTGCTGAATACAGTGTAATGACACTTTTGCCATTTAATGTGTTTATAAGCAACTGAAAAGAGCACAAATGTCAGAGCATGTCAAAACTTCTAAAGGGCCCCAAAACAGCTCAGACTCCTAGGGGTTAATGGCTACAAGTAGCATATTGTACACATTGTAAATTTATAGCATCCAAGCAGAAATGTGTGAACAAAAGCTTTATTGATGTGACACTAGGCTATTTTATAGTAAACACTTCATAATCTGTCCAAAACAGGCCAAAGAAATCTTGTTTAAACGGTCTTGCGTCTGACATGTTATGTTGCAGCACGATTCATATTTAAACGTCTTTTGCAGTTTAATAGTCACAGAAACTAACAGAATAAACTTGCCTCACAATCGGCTGGCAGTTACTCTTAGAAATAAACAGCTTTTCTTCTGAGGTAAAATATTCCAGGATTATTCCTCAACGTGTCTCAAAATGATGTAAAGCACATGTACTCTCTTGATGCGTTTGAGATGTGGGCGTTGACTCTGCTCTCATGGATCTTGTAGTATTTGAATCTCAAGACCGCACGCTCCGTGGGCGTGGCCGCATTAGCGGATAACGAAGAGGCTTTTCAAACAGACTACATAAACACAGAACATTTGTTTTCGATATGGGTTTCAGCAAATAGCATTGTTGAATATAGTTATTGGTTTAGAATGTGTCAGTATGATGTTTTCCATGCAACTTGTGTGTTCGTACAAATCTGGTCAAAAGTCAGACTCATTTGCAGAATGTCTTTTTACTGTATAACGGTTTAGTTATGCAAATTAGACGGTTGAATGCCTGTCATCTGGTACCTTCAGCAATTGAGTTTCCCTAAGGTCTATAGAAAAAGACCACCTACGATTATTCCCATAGAGTTGTGCTCCACAAAACAAACCAAAGCATATGTTCCTCTGTGAGTTTTGTTTCTCTCAGCCTTTGTTTTGCTATTGTAGACCCCGACCACAAACACACAACATCCCACATCTCATCCCAACCTAGTGATCCAGTGCTTCAGTAGAGCTGCCAGTGGTGATGAAGATGGATACAGTAAGCTGTTGGAACACAGGTGTGAGTGATTGTCTACACAGATGTAGCATAGCTTGGTACTCTGTAGAAAACCACCACTTCCAGAGAAGCCAGTCTGCCTGATGCAGGGTGACAGGACATTGCATCCTTATGTTGTTTTTCTTGAAAACTGCAGTTGAGTTGGTTCATGATTTTAGATATCACATAGTTGTTGAAAAACACTGTACTGTAGGTGTGTTTGAATATTCACAATATGAGATTTGCAAAATATAAGTCATTTTAAAGGGGTCATGAATTAAGAAAACAACAACTTTTCTTTGAGCTTTTGATGGTCATGGTGATATAAGAATATTGTGTAAGTTTCAGAGCTGAAAACTTCCTTGTTAGTCAAAGAAAAGCTTTTATTGACAGCTGGCTCAGCAAACTATTGATCTGTGAATGTGCGTCCCCGTGACGTCAGAGAGCAGTGAAACGCTGCCTCAATCGAACAAGACAAACGCCTAATTCTGTAGCCCCACACATCGACTTGCGTGTGACATGTTATAGATAAATAACATAGGCCTATGTGGAGCTAAACCGGATCGAACTTCCAATTAATAAACACAGCATAAACTTAATTCAGATTCAATATTAAAAATGCATGGTTGAACTTTATTTTTAATGAAGATCCAGCTCACGTGGGTAAGACATTGTGCGTTGTTTTACTGTGGATTCGTTTATAAACGAGACTTGATTTGCAGACAGAATGAGATTTAAAAAAAATGTTTTTTATATGTGATTAGTATTGCATTGTTACAGATAGTTTGATATCTACTGATTATGTGTACATGTCTAACTGAACATAACTCACCACGCTGTCACAGGCTGGAATATCCTTTGTATTTGAGGTGTTGTTGGCTCATTGTCCTGCGATTCGGGATCAGACTCGAACATGTATGGGCCAGGGCTCGCAAAGCCCGACGTCCTGGGGCTATGCGTTTAAGTCGGTCTAACAAAATGTATCACGGCCTGCCCGACGTGTTATCTTAAATATTTAAATAACATTCCTTTCTTGATGTGCGTTGTCCACTCTCTTGACTTGATATTTGAAGGAAAAATACAATCGCGGCAGTTTTGAACATGCTGCTGATTTGTCTGCGAAGTTTTGCAGATGTGTGTGTTAGTGAATTGCGGTTTGCGGTTATATCCACCGATCGGGCGAGCCAAGTAATAAAAAATTTAATTTCAATTAATTGCTGGCGGATGAGGGATAAATCATTGCGTTTGTTTGATAGACATTTTGTAAGCCCTGCTGTGGGCGAATCATTCCAGTTGCCGTTTTCAAAACAATTCCCGCATGTACTGACTGAGTCGAAGCTCATTATAATATGCAAAACTGTTATACAATCATAGCAGTGGGCGTTTACTTCCAAATGTTCAATATGGCACACCCATAAAAACTGAGCATTCCCGGAGCTAGTCTCAAAACCAGGGTAGAAAATAGCCTATTACTTATTCATTATGATGTTTTTGAATGTAAAAACCATGTGAACGCTCATAAGTTGACCTCAGACAACAGTATTAAAAAAAAAAAGCCAGTTCATGACCCTTTTAATAGGCTTTTTATTTATAATAGTTTTTTTTTTCATCAAAAATATATATATATTTTTTGTTTAAAAATTATTTACTTTTAAGTATGAGGGCTTGTACACCAGATATTTTAATGGTGTCAAAGCAAATATGTAAATGCTGAGATGCATATTGAATGTTGTCAAAAGAAATTAAAAAAATATATTGTTTTTTTTTTTTTTTATATGTATTGCCCAGCTCTTTTACAACCCAGTTTCACATTAGTATTCTAAAGCTAGGTTAGACGTCAAGTTATTTTAGGGTAGTTTATACTTTTTGTGTTGAGGAAAACATTTGACATTCTCTCTCTTCTGCAGTTTTAAAGAGGTCATGAATTGAGAAATCAGCTTTCCCTTAAACTTTTGATATATAAAAGGTCATGGTAATATAAGAATATCCTGTAAGTTTCAGAGTTGAAAACTTCCTTGTTAGTCAAGAAAAGCTTTTAGGGTGTACTCCCACTAGGTACAGTTGCCTTGTACCGTGCCTGAGTGCGATTGTCCCCCCCCCCTCCCCCTCCCCGCTGGCCTGCACTCACATTGCACTTAACGTCCCAGGCCAGAGCATGCTTGCGTCATTCACAATGCAACTTTTTGATTTGAAGAAGACCGGAAGAAAAGCGCTTTCGCAATAGACTGCCTAATAGATTTATTATTTATGCCGCGCAGCGATTTTCACTTGATTGTACTGCACGTATCAGAAGGTTATTACAGAGGCAGCTGTCTTTGATGGAGGAATTTGCAGCTTTACTCGCAAGCTACAATTCATGTTCATCAATAAGGTGAGAACCAGTACCGTTATAAACCTAAAAATATTTGATTTAATCGAAAATGTATCCAAGTAGTAATAGTTTGGTGTTTGCTGTCATAATGATGACAGTACTGCACAGCTGTTCCGTGCTCTGTCATGGTTAGCGCTCACACTGTATGCGAACCGTGCTCTGGCCCACCTCTTCAAAGCGGGCCAGGGCCGGCCAAACAAACTGCGCCAAAGCACGGAATGGGGCGCTCATACTTGTCAAATGAACCACGCTTTGGGGGTCAAATGCGCTCAGGCATGGTTCAGAGCACCTAGTGAGTACACCCTTCTTGACGCTAGGCCCAACAAATGATCAAACTCAGAATATGCCAGGCTGTGACATCTGAGTGTGGTGAAACGCCGCCTCAAACAACGCCTGATTCTATAGCCCCATCCACCGACTCGTGCCACTGACATGACACAGGCCTACATAGAGCTAAACCGGATCAAACTTCTAAGCAATAAACATGCTGCATAAGCTTAATTTAGATTCCAATGTTATGAATGCATGGCTGAATGTTATTTTTAATGAATATCCAGATTCTTGGGGAAGACATTGTGCGTTTGTTCCTTCATTTCACCACGGATTAGTTTGTAAACAAGAGACTGGATTTGCAGACAGGATGAGATTACATGAATGAATGACGCAACACACTAACGTGAGTAGAAATGTTTTTGGTTTTTTTTAATATATGTGATAGTATTGCATTGTTACAGATAATTTGATATCTACTGATTATGTGTACATGTCTAACTGAACATACCTTAGCACGCTGTCACAGGCTGAAGAATCCTTTATTTGTGGTGTTGTTGGTTCATTGTGATTCGGGATCAGACTCGGACATGTATGGGCCAGGGCTCGTAAAGCCCAACGTCCCGGGGCTGTGTGTGTGTGTGTGTACGGTTCGCTGTTATAACAACTGATCGGGCTGGCCAAGTAACAAAAAAATAAAATAACATTCCAATCAATCGCGGGTGGATGAGAGATAAATCATTGTGTTTGTTTGATATACATTTTGCGAGCCCTGTGGGCGATTCATTCCTGTGTCCGTTTCTCCACATGCTTTCAAAACAATTCCTCACGTGTACTGACAGGGGAGCTGAAGCTCATTAAATATGCAAATCTTATCCAATCCTAGCCGTGGGCGTTTACTTCCAAGTCTCCAGTGTGGCACGCCCATAAAAACTGAGTGTTCCAGGATAGAAAATAGCCTATTACTTATTCATTAATATGTTTTTGAATGTATAAACCACGCAAACATCATAAGTTGACCTCAGACAACAGTATAAAAAAATAAAAAATGCCAGTTCATGATGCCTTTTAACGTATTATTGTGGCCAGTAAATGGCAAAACCTTAAGTTTTATATTTCCTCATAACCTTCCAAACTTAGGGATGTACGATATTATCGGCACAACATCGGAATTGGCTGATGAAGGCTTAAAGTATAATAGGCATCGGCTGATATGAAAAAATTATGCCGATATGATAACGTTGATATGCCTGCAATAACTCGTGTGCAAGGAGTGCTAGCGATATGATCACGTCAGCAAGTCATTCTTGAAGTAATCGTTTGCAAGCTTGTTTATTATATTTACATGCATTCACAAATTCAAGGCAGCATTCAGAAAATAAAATGTGAGTAGAGAAGGATGAGTCCGTTGTGCAAAACCTGTCAACTCACTACTCTCTCCAGCGTGTGCAGCTAATAACTATATAGTTCTTGTTTTAATATTTTGTACCTCATCCTGTGCATTGTTGAGGGGTCATTTAATCTTTTCTGAAATACCAAACTTTTCCAGACCATCAGCTCCCTCCATGAATCCAAAACTCTCTGAAACACATACATTGTGTCAGATTGTCAGCTGCATAGGTTTTCTCTTCACATTTCTATTCTTTTGGCAAGCACTTTAATTTTAATAGGATATCAGAAATGGCTTATGGAAGTCTTATGAAAAACAGACATATTTTTCACACAAACAGCCTATAATGCACACACATTTTTATTACCATGGGACTGCCTCTTCATTGTAGACACAACACCATTCTTTCTTTTGGAGTAAATGTCAGTGGAGTCTTGTGGTCTTAAGCAGTGGTCACAGCAAGTGTTTCTTATCGCTGAGGCTAGAGAAATGAAAAGCTCAGCGGTTGCCAGATTGGCAAGCTTTATTAGTACAGTCTTGGGTCTTTTACTGTGGGCTTGGTGGGGGAAGCAGTGTCATTCTGTTCGCCTCTTAATTCTCTTGACCAGCGGGATGCAGAGAGGTCACTGTTGGACATCGGCAAGCAATCAAAACCGCATTTACTTGTCTAAACCCTGAAACACATCAACACCAGAGGGTGTCCCTAAAACTAATTTGCTTCTGGAGGCAAAGGGTAAGCTCAGGCGACTGACGATGTGAAGTGACCAGTGAAGAACATTTCTAGAGTTCAGCAGGGCTTTTCGGCTGTGTTATTGAGACTTTGTGAGCTGATCCGTCTCCGCTTCCTTGCCTGTAACTCAGTTCCTCAGTAGACTACCTACTGGATGTGGAAATTGTAGTCCTCCTCCTGGCATCTTTACCTGCATGTGTTTTCTTGGGTGTTAATTATTGATTTAATAATGCTAATAGCGATATTTTCCAATTCCCACCCACCACAATTTAATACATTTGTAAATAAAATCAATAATCCTTCATATAGTTTTATTGGTATTTGTTGATATTGTGCATTTCCCCTCTTTTTACATTTAGATATTAGTCTCAATGTATATCCATTTATCATTCTATACACCGTATTGTAAACTTTTGTTTTTGTTTGTTTTTTAACTTTAGACAATGTTACAGAATTGTAATATCTGCCATTTATCTGTTATCTACCATAAGATGAAAATTATCGGCTGATTGATACAGTTTCAGCAAGAATTTTCTCTACTTTTGATATATCTTAAATTTTATATTTTAATGGTATAATGATTTAATGATGCAAATTATCAAATGGTATTAAAGGGATCATTCACCCAAAAAATGAAAATATTATGTTTATCTGCTTACCCCAGGACATCCAAGATATAGGTGACTGTTTCTTCAGTAGAACACAAATTAAGATTAACTCCAACTGTTGCAGTCTGTCAGTCGGATAATGCATGTGAATGGTAACAAAATCTATTAGAGTAAAAAAAAAAAAACATGCACAGACAAATCCATATATTAAACATGACGACACAATGATGTCTTAAGACATGAAACGATCGGTTTGTGTGAGAAACCGAACAGTATTTATAGCATTTTTTTTACCTCTAATACACCACTATGTCCTCACTCACCGGAAGTGATCACGCAGTTGCAACTGTTGGAGTTAAAAATCTTCATTTGTGTTCTACTGAAGAAACAGTCACCTATATCTTGGATGCCCTGGGGGTAAGCAGATAAACAAACATCAAATTTTCAGTTTTGGCTGAACTATCCCTTTAACCAATCCTGTTGTCTTTAGGCTAAAGTAGTTTAGAATAAATTGAATAAATATATATATATTTTTTTTTTAGTTTTTGTTTTGTTTTTTGTTTATATCGTACAGCCTTACTTCCCATGTCGTTTAACTATCACAATTTTTTGATCAAGAATCTTTTGGTTTGAATGGTTTATACATAGTTTCACAGGTCTTGCAAATCACCTGGCTCTGATTTTCAATTTCATAATTGTTTAAACAGAAATTTTGCAACGACTAGTCAGGTTCTTTCATTTGAAGGAACACCTAATCTATGAACATTCAAACTGAATGCTGCTAAAAATAAGTCGGATACATGCAATGTGCTTGCCTTGCATTATGATCATTGTAGTCTATATTAAACTTATATATACTTACTATATTAAGCATTCACTATAGCCATTATAGACATATTTATTCTACAGTCAATGCAGCGTAGGACCAATAAGTTCAACCCTAATAGTAGGGCTGCAACTAACGATTATTTTGATAATTGATTAGTTGTCTGATTATATTTGATTAATCGGATAAAAAGTTAATAACATTTTTTTTTGACAACACACACTATTCCACATCCTGCCCAATGCTGTCCTTCAAACAAATGTGTCAGTCGAGTGCTATGAAAACATACATGGTGATATCTACCCTTTCAAAAATTAACCATGGTTTTACAACGAATAAAACCATCATCATAATAATAAATAAGTAAAACAGGGTTATTGTAGTTATTCCATGGTAACCACAAATTAACCATGGTTTTACTTCAAATACACAGTTTAACCGTGGTATTTGTGTAGTTATACAAATGGTAATCATTAGCCTACAGAAAAAAAACAAACAAACATGCTTTTACTATAACAAAACCATGGTTAAGGCGCGTGGCATTCAGATTGCACAGAGGGCTGGTGGAAAAATCGTGCTTTCTGCGATTTAGAAATCGTGCACGCTCACATCGTGATTTAAGATTTCAATAAATCACACAACCCTAATGGGAAGGCCTAAATCTGAACTAATTTGAAATACTTTATTTGAAATACTTTTATTTTTATGCTCAGTATCTTAGAGGTGCATAGTCATTTTTTTATTTGTTTTTACATGTGCTTTTGTACACCAATCATATCCTGGTGAGTTTTTTTTTTTTTTTTTTTTTGGGCATGTATTTTAAAACCCCAAAACACTACCCCCTTTTTTTTTTGCTGTCCCCCTGGCAACTGCTATAGAAGTAAACATTCATTATTTGTGGGAAGCTGCATTGCATTATTTTCTTTTTATTTTGTTTTTCTACCTTGCTTGCCTTCTACAATTTGTTTTTCTGTTATGCACCACCTAACAATGTAGAAAAAAAAAACTGCACAGAAGAATGAAAGTAATGGATGCCAAGATGCTTTTTTGTACTCTCCCACACATGCATACATACACTGAGCAAAAACATTATGATCAGTCACAGGTGAAGCAAATATCAATGATCATCTCCTAGGCCGCATATTAAAGGTCTGGGTAGATTAGATGGTAAGCAAACAATCAGTTCTTGTAATCAACATGTTGGATGCAGGAGAAATGGACAGGAAGATCTGAGCGACTTTGAAAAGAGCCAGATTTTCATGGCAAAGTGACTGGGTCACTATCTCTGAAACAGCAAAGTTGTGGCTTGGTCCCGGTCAGCAGTGGTGAGAATTTACCAACAGTGGTCCGAGTAAGGACAAACCGGCAATGGTGTTGGGCACTGAAGGCTCAGCGATGCATGAGGGCACCAAAGGCTGCTCCAAGCCAACAGAAGGTCTGCTGTGGCACAAAGTCCCACAAAATGTTAATGATGGTTATGGAAGAATGTGCTGCGTAGCCACAGACAAATCAGAGTGCCTATGATAACATGATCATCTGCGAAAGTGTGTACAATAGGCGAGCGTCGGATGTGTGCAGCGTTTTCCTGAGTAAGTGATGGCACCAGTATGCATCGTGGGACGATGACAAGCCGGTGAAGAGAGAGGACTTGAAGGATCTGCTGATAACGTCTTTGTGCCAGATACCACAAGACACCTTCAGGGTTCTTTTAGTGTCCATGTCCAAGCAGATCGGTGCCGTTTTAGCAGCATGCTGGAGACCAACAGCATAATGTTTTGGCTTATCGTTACATGTCATTATAGGATTATTTTTTTATGAACTCAATTTTTTTAATGATATAGCTGACTAGTATTTTTTTTTTCTTGTTTGTACATTTCAAAGTTTGTACAATGCTATTTGTTGCTGTAAAATTCTAAAAGCCGTGTCAAATCCCTATTACAGCGGCCTGTGTCTTCTCTCAGGCTTAGAGCACCTCCTTCACCTTCTTGTCTTTCAAGTGCATATGTGCTGAAACACCTTTCCTTGCCCTCAGGATAGTCCATTTTATAACATCTTTATGCAGCTAATCATACATTACTGCTAATTATCTCTTGCCATTGACCCGTCTTTGAAAGGGTTGCAAATGGGACATGTGCAGAACTCCATAGGAGCCTTAGGAGAGGTTGAAGGGGAGCTATCCACTCAAATTCTTCCTACCTTAAGTTAATTCCTGTCCTTGACTGATCCTCACTTGTGAACTTCTGGTTTATCGTATTCGGGACAGCTTTTGGTCATTATTATCAGGGAAAGGCTGATGGTAAATGTCAACCCTATTACAGATCCTCTGCCAATAACCAGCAAATTCCACTTCTCCATTTGTCGACGATTGACCCTAACGGATTCCAGACAGGAATTAGGCGCTATCTGCTGTGAGCCCGTCGTAAAAGTGATGGTGAGATTTTGCTATAATCTCTTAATTCCCTGCAGATAGACACGTCTGTGCCACGGCTGTATGTGACACAAGATTCATATTCTTTATTTTATCTCTCTTATTTATGGCTGTATTAAAGCACTTGACATTTACACACCTTTTAAGTGTAGCTCACACCTTGCCTCTTAAGTTATGGCTTAATCTAAATTTCCTTGAAGTTCACAGAGCTTTTCTTAGAAAGGAGAGGAACCTGAGAGGGTGTATTGAGTTAAACCGATATGATTCTATATTTTGAATTAAATCTCCGTCATAAGAACATTTGTAAAAGATTCATGCCCCGTTAATTTTCCCTTAGTGTTATAGCAAGTTCTTGGAAAGCCTCAATTACCCAACCTGAAAAAGATAATGTGGATATTAATGATAAAAGTTTAACAAGTTAAAAAGAACATCTAGAGTTTTTACAGTTATACACAATTCCATTTAATACACTGATATTATACTTCCTATGGAAAACTTTGAAGGATTAGATCTGAGGTTTAAATGTTATGAAAGATGCGTGAGCTCACTTTAGTCTACCGCTGATTGAAAGGCAGATTATGTAGAACGTTTAGTTTGGGTTTATAATGAATCAGGAAAAAGTATGAAGCTAAGCATTTATTTATTTTATTAATATATTTTTATATTTCATTTTAATATAAACATTTTACTTGGGTCTCACAGGGATTTTTTTTTTTGTTTAGAAACTCAAACACCTGTTTTAATGCTGCTATTAATGTGTTAATGAGAACTCTGCATATTATGCACCCTTTTTTTCCTTTTCCCCTATCCCTCTTCCAGGTCTCTTCATAGTTTAAAAAAAAATGTATACTTCAATAAGTACTGTTGAACTGACTGTGAACAACAGGAAAAAAGATAAAGAGATACATGAATAATTATGCCTCCTAGTTTTTAATCTTGAAAAGCTGCACCTGATTGATTAACAAATGAGTGTTTTTCAGTTTCTTTAGTAATTAATGCAAGCCCTTAAACCAAGTCAGTTCATTTCAGTGGTGATGCTGCTGCAAAAGGTGCCGACTTCATCTTTGAACACTTCCAGCTATTTTGGTTCTGAAAGACGGCTAAAACAGTTTTTGGTTGCACACCTGTTTACTGCATCACGCTGTTGAAAAATCATTTCCGTTCTTACTGACTAATTGCGCATCTTGTAGTTGTCTGCCTTTTTGAGTAATTATTTCTAAAGAAAAGTATTATAATAGCTGAAATGTTCCTTTATAGAAAATAGTTTTTTTAATTTTTTAACCATGATGCACCCCCTGTGGCGTTCAGGAGATAATTGCAGGGTAAATGTGAATTCTATTGTCGACAAAAGCTTTTTTTTTTATAAATTGCAGGTGCACAATGAAATAAGACAGGCATGGTATTAAACCAGATCAGACCCCCCCCCCAAACTCTTCCTAAATGTAGTGTGTGGCTCTTCAACTCCTACCAAATGTTTTTTTTTCACTTGTTCCAATTACAGTCGTGTCTTTGGTCTGTTTTTCCAGGCTTTCTTCCTCTTCGTCCCCTGACGCTGTAACTCCCGTAAGTGCAGTCCTGTAATTCCCTCCAAGGTTTCACAAGGCCACGATAGCCTTTCCACAATCTACTCAATTGAGTTTTTGCCATTGCTGAAAGGCTGTGTTTGCAAACCAGTTACTTTTAATGGAGAGAGAAAGAACACCTTTTTGATTTGCATTTCAGTGCATGTAATAAATTCTTTATCTCATAATTACACTGTAGGTTTGGTAATGGAGTGTATTTTAATGAATCAGGCTTTTGCATGACAATGAGCTGTGATGGTGACAATAGAGGTATGGCCGTCAAATAGAGAGAGAGGGCACAAGCAATTAAAGACACAATCGTGAGGCCCATTTTAACTGACCACACACTTCTTTACAATAAGCGTATGTAGCTCTGTGACCGAATCATCTTATTTTATTAATTATTTCTATTGTGTGCTGCAGGCAATGAGAATATTCTCTTGGTATACCATCACCAATTTTCATATTTGATTATAGTTATTATTTTGCTGCATTCATTATAAGAATGTAATGGCCTCAGCCACAATGACAATCAAATATCACTACCATAAGGGACATTATATTTAAGGTTTGGAATGAAGAACCCATGTCACAACAATTCTCATGTTGACTATCATTTAGTTCTGTTAACAGTTCATGCATTCTTTCTCTGATGAATACATAAGCTTACAACAAACTATGAGGCTTAAATCAGTGTCATTACTCCCTCTCAATATTTCAGGTGAACAAATGTATTACTTGTTGCTACTTTAGTATCATCTTGTGTTCACAAAATAGACACTGACTCAGTCAAACTGTGTCATCAGAGAAGCACTAATTAAACATCACCGTGTCTGCCAATGGTTGAAATTCTGAACATTCTCAGTTTCAGACAAATATTTGTGGTTGACAATTTTTGGGTGCATCAAATAGATGTCCAGAAACAGTTGTTAATGGAACCGTTAGGGAACCAGAATTGTTTCCATATATAGTTACTCTGTGTGATTTGAAGTCTACAGTGTGACTCTACACCTCAACTAGCAGAGGCCTCTCACAATACACTGAAGATCAGGTTTGGTTGACATGGACGTCACGTTCTCATTTCGTTGTTTCTTCCTTGTGCTTCTTACAGCATAAAGAGCATAAAGAGAAGCCAAATTATCTCTGTGTGTTTCAGAGCTGCTCCCTACTCCCGCTTGTGCGCTATAATGAGAGGTAATAGGTTGAAAAACGCCACGCTGTAGGGCCTTGTGCGATGAAAGGTACATGCAGTTCTGGTGCTGTGGTGCAAAACAATGCCCACACTTTTCCTCTCTCGATCCCGGTGAGGTGGCCTTAAGATTTACTGAGGCAGAGGGCTCTTGTCAGCACAGTGGTGGAAGATGAGCTAGGGCTTTCCATATATATGTCTGAGAAGATCTCAGCCTGTCAGGCTTTTTAGAAGTGTACATCTGTGTATGTACTGGCAAACTGTCAGGCTTTTTTGAGGGGTAGGGGAGTGTTTTTTGTTTGTCAGTTTTGATGCCCCTGTATGGATGTACTGCGGACTCTGATAAGCATCAAGCCTGACTTTCCTACGCTGGCTTTATAAATTGGATTTTGAAGGATGTAGGCGTAGATTGGAAAGTGGTGCGTTCGTCTGGTGTGCATGTTTGGATATTCAAGCACATGTACAGCATTTTTGAGAGCTGTATAATTATCAGGATCTGGATAAGACAAAATTCACATCCATTTTTAGTAACACGTCGTGCATTAAAACAGGAAGGTGTGTTTACATGGAGATTGGTGCTTGCAAGATTTTGCCCTCACTTTGAGGTCATCAGAGTGGGGTGCCGTGCCTGCAATCCTCCATCGATCAAACTTTTTTTCTAATGTCACCTCAACAGTTTACAGGTTTCAGGTGCTGCTGAAACCACAATTAAAATGATTGACTGATTGTTAAACAGATCAATTATTAGCAGAGTAAAACAAATGCCTGCCC
Organism: Paracanthobrama guichenoti; assembly: GCA_018749465.1. Classification (NCBI taxonomy): domain Eukaryota; kingdom Metazoa; phylum Chordata; class Actinopteri; order Cypriniformes; family Gobionidae; genus Paracanthobrama; species Paracanthobrama guichenoti. Next base: position 21,121,558 of record CM031953.1, read on the forward strand.
ATCAGTGATTGTACACTGCAAACAAAGAATGCTAAACGCCTCCTAATTGCTCTCAACTGTACTGTTATCCGTTTACAACAAAGGCTATAAAACATCACGCTGGTCTTGGCATCACATCGGTAAATAAATGGAGTGAAACTGTTACCGTTTATTAAAGGCATAGTGCACCCTAAAATTAAAATTGCCTTTTTTTTTTTCACCCTCATGTCATTTTTGTTAGACTGTTAAAGTCAAAAAGAGAGATTTTGAAGATTTGTACTGGTCACTCTTTTCCATGGAATTACAATAAATGTGAACTGTGAGGCAATTCATTAAAAAAGGGCACAGATGCATTATAGAAGTTGTCCATTATAACTATAAATTTATATAGTACCTTTTGTATATGAAAAATATTAAAATCAATATTTATTACTTTTTGATAGAGTCTTTGTGATTAGACCCATGGAATGTTATTGTTTGTTTAGGTTCTGTTCTTATGGTATTGCTTGTAGTTAATTGCTTTTTGATTTGATTGATTGAGCTGGCTTTCAGTGACCACTGAGGGGCAGTATAGCTATGTATTTGCAAAACCGCTGTATGGAAAAAGGTGAATATTGTTGCCTGATTTTTTTTTTTTTTTTTTTTTTTTTTTTTTTAAGATATTTGGAAAAAGTTTGTTTAGTTGAATACTGGTATGCATTAAACCTGTGAAAGCTGAAGATGACAATTTATATTCCAGTGTGCCTCTTTCTATATAGCATAATTTTAGAATTGTTTTTGACATAAGTACTCCCAAAACCACTTAAGACAGTCTGTAATAAATTAATGCATTTTTTTAATTAAGTGAATGTGTCTGATGTAGACCTTTTTTTGTTACAGTCTTCTAACCATCTCCTTTTGTTTTAATATCCTCTTCATCAGCAGTATTTCCTCCTTACCTTTTTTGTAACCCCAAGATGGCACTGGAGAGCTGCAAAACAAGCCCAGCCTGAGAGACTGTGTGTGTGTGTCTGTGTGTGTGTGTTTGCAGTTCCTTCAGTCAGAAAATGGATGCACAGTCTCCACCTTGCACGTTATAGGCTTTCTGCTGTTGTCACTGTGTTTAACTCTGTTTTACCAACTATGGATGGAGGCAAGCTTCTTTCTTATAGTGTGCTTTGAGTCAGGGCTGATATGAGGCCCACCAACAGACTCTAGGCCATGTCATGCTTCTCCATGCATCTCTCCCCACATTCTGCATGCTGTGTCAGCTGTCTGAGTCGAGGAAACTCAAGTTGTGGATGAGAATCTAGATTCTGGTCTTAAATTTATTTTTACTTTAAATGGTTAATGACATAATGATCAAATTAACCAAGCTGTTTATTAAATAAACAAGGGGCAGTGAATGAACAAACAAATGGACCAATGTATGAAGGGCATTGAAATGAGTGGGAATTCTGCATGCATGAACTGTCACAAGATGTCATTTGTGTGGCTTGGACCCTTTGATATATTGCTAGGCAAGTGAAGTACACTACTGTAGTCTTTGTTTTTTGAAAAATTGTCTTTTGATAGTGTTGCTTGAGGACATAATGGGAGACGAGCTTTATGGGCTGTATCTTGTCAAAACGTCTCTGTTTTTGGCACCATGCAATTGCAGACTTTGACTGAAGTCTCCACTGGGCTCAGACTCTTTCTCATAATAAAACATGCTCCCTCTGGTCCATCACCTCAGCTGGATGACAGGCGCCGTATTGTTTTTAAGTCAAAGCAGCTGAGTTTTTTTTTTCTTTTTCTTTTTTAACTTGAATGGCTGAAGTTAAAGTAATTTATTTCATGTAGTATATTTTGTTTCTGTTTGTTTGTTTGTTTGTTTGTTTGTTTGTCATTGCCTTGATCTTGTGTTTTTTGCCATGCCATTACATTTGCCATCAGTTTATCTTATGAAAAGCAAATGACTCGAGTGTTGTTACAGATACTCATCTGTGTTCTTGTTTAGTGTCTCTTTTCTTCTGCCTGTACAAGTGAAGGTCAGCAGTGTCTGATTCTATTTTGGAAATGTACATTTGGAGACTAATGGGACTGTTGTCTCATTCATAAAGAGTCAGTGTGTCTAATTGAATATTGATCACAGAATAATTCTCAGATTTGACAAGATAAAAGCTACTCCAATTCTGTTGGGGCAACCTTAAGTACTACTTCAAGAAAACCGAGTTTTAATACACACGTTCAGGACGTTAGAAAGTGGGATGAAGAGAGAGAAGGAAACAGAACAAGGGAGGAAAAAAGTCTTCTCTTGGGCCCAAATATTCAGGCCCCAGAGCTCTTAATTATATCAGAGCACTGAAAGGAGAGCCGAGCCAATGCTGCCGTGCTCATTTGCATTATGCATTAAGGTTAGCCTTTGTGTTGATGAAGAGGGCTGCATCGGCGCTCCTCTCTTACCACTCTTTGTTTAATGCCATCTCTAAGGCACTAAATGGAGAAGTTCCTGCGTGGTTTGTATCTCAATAATGTCAGATACTGTTTAGACGGTGCAGACCTCCCACTCGCACCAGAAAATATGATGAATCATTAGGATGGAGAGAAGGAGAGAGAATGAATGGAAACGGGGAATGGACAATGGGGCTCGAGTACATTGTGTCTCGGTACAACAACACACTGAAATCCTTAGTCATTAAAAGAGCTATGCGCACATTCTCTTCCGAGCTCTTAGATCTTTTTTTCTTTCCAACCAAAGTGGCACCTCTGCGTTTGATATCAGGATGTGGACATCCATTCCCTCTGTGGAGTCTGTAATTGGGAGTCAGTGTTGAAGTGCTCCCCGGTGGCTTGACCACTAGCAGGCCATCTGATGCCCAGGGCAAACATATTCCTTAGCAATTCATCTGGGAGACTAATAATGTGCAGAATAACCCAAGGAAGTTGAAGTTTATTTTGAAAGAGACACATATTAAACTTCACAGATGAAAGGGTTGGATATATATTTTTCTGAGTTTGTGCTGAGGTGCGGTTTAAAGAGAGCAAACCACATTATATGCTAGTAGCTTCTAGAAAAGCCTGGGGCTAAGCACTTTATTTTAAAATCATAGAAACTTGTGTACTGCCAGAGACAGGGGCAACCAGTTTGCTCAAAGTGGAATCGTGAAGTCCATTTGAAATTAGTCCAAAATATGTCATCAAATTCCAGATAGCAGCTTTAAAACCCTTAAAGGTCTCAGAGATGTGCAAACCCATCGAGTCAGTAAACTACTTTGACATTTTTCATTGTAATGATTTGCAATCGCATGGCAGTAGAAGGAAATAAAGTATCTACACCTTTAGATAAAATGTAGCCTAGACTTCTTCCCTAAAGGGATAGTTACGCACAAATGAAAATTCTATCATCATTTACTCAACCACATGTTGTATTTACTTTACATGTTGTAATTCTTCCTTCTGCGACACACAATAGTTACAATGAAAGTGAGTGAGGTCCAGAATTGCTTTGGACACCATTTGCTTCCATTGTACGGACAAAAACGTTCTTCAAAATATATTTGTTATTACAGAGCAAAGTCGTGGATAATGCTTCCAGAGTTAAACTGTGTTGAGGCCAAAGTCTGCGCTCCTCTGGAGTAAGATTAGTACAATCATTAAAGGGTTTTGCTGGACCGCTTTCAGATAGAGAGAGTGTGTGTGTGTGTGTGTGTGTGTGTGTGTGTGTGTGTGTGTGTGTGTGTGTGTGCGCGTGCGCTTTATCCATCTCAGGGTTCGATGGGTAATGATGATTTGGCTCATTATGAATCATAACGTGAACCAGGGGAAAAACTTGCCCAGAAACGACATGCTGGTGAAGACCTGGGCAGACGGCCATGTTTCCCGGGGACTGACCACCTTGGCTCGTGCCTGCCACACACACACACTCTAGATTTTGTTTTATTTTCTGCTCTTAGGGGTAGAGAGAGATACTGAGCTATTTAATTTTTTGTAATTTATTGGCGATCTGGTTACTTCCAGAGACAGTTTATCTTTTATTACTATAATTATTATTATTATTTTTTAGGATGTTCAGTTAAAGAATATGGCATTAAGGAAGGTGGGTGCATGTCCCAGATATTTGCTCCACAAAAAGCTCAACACCTGATACATTAAATGAGCTCCCATAGGACTCGAGCAGTGGAATCAGATGTGCAGCACACAGCAAGAACTCATGCACACACTGACGTCCTTGAGGATTGGCCCTTTTCACCACATTCTGGGGAACTGTACATTTTCTTGTTGTGGAAAAACTCTGTTCTCACATGTTGGGAATCGCTATTAGACATACAGGGGTCTGTGATGTGATTCTTGGTAAAAGATGAAAACAAAAGCTGTTAGAATCTTTTGTGATGGCAATAAATTATAAAAAGAAAAATTATGCTTGTTTTAAAATATAATTTTTTTATTTGTTCACCAAATTAGTTTTTTTTTTTTTTTTTTTTTTTTTTTTTTTTTTTTTTACCTCAACAAATACTGTATATAAACTGTGCACGAGTGTGTACGCATCTTTTTGAAAACTTGTTTGCAACTAAGATGTGTGTACATGTTTTCAAGTATTTGCAAAATTTATTTTTGTATAGTATTCTTTTTTGAATTTTTGTTTGAATTTCTTAGAAGTTGGCACTTGAGTTTAGAGCCAGGTTTTTTTTTTTTTTCAAAAATATATCTTTCATCACCATCACCATCATCATATCTGTGGACTTCTTGGATCAGAAACTCCAACATGTTGTGACATTCCACCATAGCACAGTGTTAATTATCACAACCACAGGAAGCTGAACAGGTTGATGGGACATTTTGATGATGCTTTTTTTTATGCCCTCAGTTGCTCTCCACCCTGATTGGATGGGAGAGGCTCTGGCATTTTAGAGGCATTTGTGACCTGTCCTTTAAATGGATGATCAATTCCCTAAGCATGTCTGACATTTACTTATGCGCTGCTGTTTTCTGCTTGCATGTAATTATAGACAATATTGCAGAGGACAGAGCAGACAGGAAAAGCAGGGGATGGCCTGAGCTTGCCAAAATCATTTTATTAGAACAAACAAATCATCTAACAAAGTTTTCAAGTTCAGTCTGTTGATGCTTAAAAGGCAGAACATTAATATCTTCTATTTAACTGTTCTGATCTCATGCAAGCCAAGCCAATGCATAACAGACTAGACACATGGCTTTCTTGCTTTCTTTCTTGCTTTCTTGCATTCAGTCAGTCAGTATCCCTGGTCTAGGCCACTATGAAATGTGATTGAGAGTAGGGAAGCGCAAGCTTAATAGTTTCAGATCTGAGCTTGTTAGCGCACAGGTTGCTGGTTTGCTGGCCCACTAGGGACCTAGGAATTGTTGCATGTTCCGTCGATCACTATTTTGCCCTTGAGCATGGCACTTAACCCTGGTTGTTTCACTGGGACTGTCTCCTCAATTAGTGTACTGTAAATCACTTTGTATGAAACTGTCCGCTAAATGACACCACTAACTAATGAGAATCAGGTTTGCAGTACCTTAAGGGGAGTGATAGCTACAATTACCTGAGGAAACTTGGCTTCATGGTTTATTAATATCATAACCTGTGCAGAGTTGATCTAATTGGCCTGTTGTCAGGCTCGGAGGGTTCAGCACTAAGCAGACAGGTCGATCTGTGACCCAGGGCATGCTCTAGGATGTTTACCTTCGCTTCTGTGATTCCTGACAGAAGACGCCACCAGGTGATTGGAGTTTCTGCTGTGAGATCATGACTTGGCTGCTTAATGTGAAACTTTCTTTGTTTGATGTTGCCGCTGCGAGCCATATTCATGTGTAAAGATTTGTTTGGATAATGCAGGTTTCAAAGAGAAGGCTTGATCCTGAGCGGGCATTGCCCTTATCCATCGCTTTTATCTTTTGCTGTCTGAGATTTTTAGTTGTTTTTTTTTTTTTTATTATTAATGGGAGTAGCGGGATAAACTACACAGAACACCATTTAAAATCCAGGTTTTTAAAGAAACACTCATTAAGTTCAAGTAGCCTAGACAAGATGGTTCTAGGATGGCTCGGTACCGCAATTTTGGCTTCGGTATGGTACCACAATCTAATACCGTAGTATCGATATGAAATCGATGTCATACAGGCTCTGAATTCTTTAATTGTAAGGATTTACCTGTTTAATGTATTAACTAGGGATGTCAATTTACACAAATTCCCATGTTCGATCGTCGTTAAAATTAACAATCGATTAATCGTTAGCCTTAATACTGCAGTATGTGTCTGCAGCAGTGGCTTATAGCAACAGCATGACAGGGTGTGCAAATGCTGCTCAAAACATCATGTTCCTCACTAAATGAAGGAGAAAGGGTTTTTAGTCTAAAGGGCTAGCAGGATTGTAAAATGAGTCGATGTGATTGATCATTTAATTAAATTTACTTATTTAATAATCAAATATAATGTGTCACCAATGCCGCCTGAGATGTTCTTCCAAATGTGTGGACGCTCTTCCTGGAACAATGCATTGAACCCAATGAATTCACAAAGATTTATTAAAATAGTGTTCTCATTAATGTTGTGCAATATGACAGTCCCAATCAAAGTTATTATTAGTTCTGTGTTGCTGTTTGAGCTGTGCGTGCTGAGGTGCTGAATGAAGCTCTTTGCTGGCACGATATTTAACTTCCTATATGAGATTTAATAAGATGTATACATTACAAAATAAACACAATATTACAAATATCTGCACAAAATGCGAATATGCGAATGCACAAGTAAACTTGACCCAAGTTACGTGCTCTTCAGAATGCGTGACTCATATTGTGCACGTGCTCTTCCTGGTGCACCGCGATAGAACAGCCAACTAAACCTAAATAATGCACAGTGTTTTATTACAGTATTGTTCTCTTTAAAATGTTATGTAATATAACAGTCCCAATCATAGGAATCATATTACTCTGAAGCTGAAGATGATCACCGGTGTGCTTTACTACCACGTTAATTCTTAACCAGATGCATCCTATGTGAGAAAGGCCTAAACAAAATAAACACAACATTACAACTTACATTTGCACAAAACAAAAGGCTGTGAATGCACACGCACACTTAAGACATCTTTGCACATAATTTTGAGCAGACACAGAGCCTCTTTAGAGCAGCCTTAATTTGGCTGTGTAACGATGCCTTTATAGTCATGATGATGGTGTAAGTCAAACAGGCTTACACCATCACGCTCGCTTCATTTTTCCTCGTGTCTGCTTTGTGTTTTGAGTTTGAGCAGCACGCACACGCATGACCCTGCTTAATCGACGAACGATAAGTTTTACTGATTAAATGTATTATCGACAATGAATCATTAACATCCTTAGTATAACTGTGAATACTATCCAGTGTTATTTTACATTTGATTACTTTATTAAATTTCTGTAGTACTTCTGTACCTGACTACTACTGTTAGACCTACCCAAACTTAAGTGCAAATATTATGAGATCTAAACAACATCATTGGTTCTAGCGTGTAAAATGCACACTGGAGCTTTTGTTATCCATATTATTTTGTGTTACCTGTTGATCTCTTGTCTTGTACAATGCTTGGCAAGCATGCTTGGCAAGGTTTGATGGTTCTTCATCAGTTTTATAAGTAAAGCAATTCCAAATTTCACTTCTGCTGCCCTCTTTATAAATTTGTTTTGGCATATTTAGTGAGATTCAACTGCTTTTTCCATTTCACATTTGCTGGGTTTGTGTCAGTTCTGCCACCTAGTGGTGATCTTCAGAACAGCAGCATGTTAAGTACCGAAATGAGGAAAATCATGATGGACGAAAACTTGAAAAAACATTCTTCTTTTTTAAACACCTAAACAGACAGAATCTCTTCTAAAATCCCAAATATGTTAATATTTTGCCTCAGATTTGCTGAACTTTTAGCTATTGAGTTAAAAGGAAGCAACGTTTGCTTCTCTCAAGTTACAAATAACTGTCACCATGGTGATTAAAGGGAAGAACTATAAAGGAAGGACAGGATAGTATAGAGAGAGAACAAGGGATGGGCGGCGAGTCTTTCACTGGAAGCAGCTGTGTCTCTTGTATGTGATGATTAAGACCTCCGTCTCCTGTGGAGGGGATGGTCAGGGCAGCAGCCCACAGGCCCAGTGCACCATGGGTAGGGTAAGGAGTGCTGATCCTGTGGTGTAATGACCTGCTGCTGCTGACCGTGTCTGTCTCCCACTGGCAATGTTTGTGTCCTGGCTACAAGAATCAACAATTCCTGTTTAAAAAAATATACATGTAGAGAACAGAGTGCACAAGAGATTAAACACAAAAAATAATTAATTTACACACACAGAGAGAGAGAGAGAGAGAGAGAGAGAGAGAGACTTTGTGTAATAGGTTTGTGTAATGGTAGCTGAATGCACAGCTTGCTGCAGGTCTCGATGGCTAGTCTGAATTACTCTCATCCTCTCTGTGTGTAATATGTCCTGATGCTTGTACGTTCAAAGCAGCCAGCACTTTCCCTTTTGGTCTTAAATATATTTTGATTCCCCCATGTGGAGAAAAACACTACAGAAGCTGCAGTTTATACATGGGTTATATGAACATGCACAACCACACAAACCTCACTGCTCGACATGCACTAGAGGTGAAAAGGCTCCTGTAAATAACCACATTTTCCAGGAAATTTCTAACAATGTGTAAGTATTAAATCCTGTTGAATTGTGAGTAGTATGAGTTTTATTAGTTAATTATGGTAATTATCTTGTATGGCTAAATGGCAATATAGAAAAGTACAATGACTAAGGGTGCTTTACAGTTTGCACTTTTGGTGCGCACCCGAGTTGACATCAGAGTTAGGTTCCTTTTAGATTATGTGAACACAGTTTTCTGAACTCTGATGCGCACCCAAGTCTGCATAAAAAGGGTGGTGTGGGGTACGGTTCATGTAAACACCAGTACAGTTCGCTGATGATATGAACACAGTCATATTCAATCCCAAAAATTAACTGCTAATGATGATGCATGATTCGATAAATCTGTATGTTTGTGTGCAGAGAGAATAATATCTCAGCCTTCAGCACAAATGGATTCCTGCATTAAAACATTTGCAGTTAATTCACGGAAGATTGACGCAAATGGCGTTATGTGCTGATGCGTTGAAAACAAAACCAAATGGTCCAAAAACCATAATATGTAAAAAGTGAGGTGAGCAATGCTATGCATTTTGCTGCTCTCTACCTAGCAACAGGTAAACGCCGCTGCTTTGATGCGAATGCATCACGTTTTAGACCAAATAATATAATGTGAATATAATCCAGGGGAGAGGGAGGAGTGGAACTCTGGCTCAGACCAGGCAATCAAACCAACTGTAAAAACACCCAGTGTCTCCTCCTTTTCTTCTTATTTTCCCCCTTTTCCTTCTCCTTTTCCTCCTTCTCTTTCTGCTTTTTCTACTACTTCTCCTCCTCGTTTTCCTTGTTCTTTTTCCACATTGTTCAATACACAAATCAAACATTAGAATAAGAATGCTCACTAATGTTCATTTTGTAATGTGCTATATTTATTTGCATTTATTTTTTTGTTTTAGTACATGCTTTGCAAACTAATTTCTAGTAATTGCAGTTTTGTTAAGTCTGTAATTTAACAGGCAGATTTTATTTGTCAATTCTAGGAGCTCTTAATCTCAAATTTGGCAAGCAACAGCCACATTTTTTGGCATGTTTATTTGCTGGCTTCTCCAAAACTAAAAGTCTTTCAAACTAATAAAAGAAGTTTGAAGAACATGATCAATATTCAATAGTCTGAAAATTAGGTTTATTATTATTTGTAAGTCACAATTTTTTTTTTTTTCTTTTTGAGCATACAAATTAAAAAAGCATTTGTTCATTCATTGTGATTTTTATATATATATATATATATATTTCTCAAATTGTACAAGTTGAGCCTTTTAAATTTGTTTAAAATGCAAACAAAAAAACATAACGTGATCATCTTTTAGGGCAAGTCCACTCTGCAGCCATCTTTGTACTGCCCTGGGCAGCAATTTCCAATCATGCATATAGAGCTCTAGTCTACTTGAACTGGGAAAAACTGAAATCTACATTACAGTTTGGCAATGTTTGTTACCATCTAATAGTTTTTCTCTCTGTTGCTTTCTGACAGGGTAGTTTGAGGAGCAGCAGTCAAATATCTCCTCAGGAGTTTCTGAGTGAGCTGAAAGGTGGTGCTACCGACGAGAGACTGTTTGCCTGTCTGGACTCCCTCAGAGTGTCACTCACCAGCAACCCAGTCAGGTACACACTTAAAGGAGTTTTGTAGCATTTCATTTATTATATAATGTTAGTCAAGTTTTCTTGCATCAAAGTTTTCCTCTTTCTCTCTGACATGTAATTTAGCAGGATATTTTTGCTGCGGTTTCTTTTGTAAAAGCCTGCTCAGGTTACACAAACACTTTTCCACTGGAAGGCATCTGCAAACGCTTTCTTGCATCTCAAACTTGACAAGCCAGCTTGATATTGCAGCCTCCTGAATACTCACACACATTGAACCATCCAACCTGGCCACCTACCACATCTGACCTCCGACATTTGCCTGACGGTGTGCAGCTCAGTGGAGTGCTCTGGGCTTTCATATTTATTAATATGTATTACCGATTGCCACGTCGCCCCAGGTTTTCCCTCCTACCTCTTAATTGTTTGATGCCTTTTGCGACGAGCTCTCCTGCTGTTTGCCTGCATTTGTACCACAAACATGACAGAGTGGCCTCTCCAGGAGAGTGAAGATGATAAACAATTTGTGAATAGTTTTTTTGAATACGCTTTCCTTTTTTTCCCCTTTTTTTTTGTGACCATTAAAGGTACTTTATTTTAACAGTATAGTTTTAAATGCAGTTCACACAGAGAGCCGCAATACTGCAGGCGATGTTTGGAAGACTACAGGAAAATAAGGTAGATAGGAGAGGAAATGCGTATTTTATTCTCATGATGTTGTGACTTGATGTCATTCTGTTGTCCTTGGATATATAATTTTATTTCATTGTGGCTTTTATAGTTTTCAAAGACTGAACTTTTATTGATCTTTCAAAAAAAAAAAAAAGTAGTAATACATTAAAGCCTACACATCTCAAATGACTAAGCAAAATATTTTTTTTCCTTTTATTTATTTCTTTTTGCCAAAATCATTTGCTTTCTTTTCTGAGCACAAACTCATAAGACATTGTCTAATTCATCTGAGAACATGACCCTAGAAGCACCATGAGTGTGTTGCTTTAGGACACTCATTTTTGTCCAGTGTCCTTTTCATTTGAAACATTTTTTCCTAATTCTGTTCACAAAAAAATCCCATAGATAAGTGGGATAGAGAGCCTGGTGTGTGCGTGCAGATAAAGTTATTACAGACAGTTAAAGTTAATTTGACAGATCACACTAAGCAGTGTGTCCAATTTCAAAGACTGGATGGAAAAATAAACCTCATCTGTGATGATGAAGGAGAAGAGAGAGGGAAAGATGAGAGCACGTTCGAGCAGGAGAGTCGGTGTTAAACTGTTTTCATCAGCGCTGCATTCTTTATTGGCATAATTCATGAAATGTCATGATTTCTATTAGCACCCGGAACGTCGTTCTGGCACATGCAGCTGTTTGTTATGGCCGTGAATGTCGCGGGTGGAATGATCCACAATCGGAGAGCAATGGCCGACCTTGCGTGAGGAGTCTAGTGTGTTCCTGCGCAATTTCTCCAAACAATTCAATCTTTTTTTTAATTTTTATTTTTGGCATTGTCTGGCTATGGAAAATGCTGATGAAAGCCCTCATTCTTCTAGGTCACAGTTGTGGGATGAATAAAACGATAAGTGTGAGCAAAGACCTTTAGTAAATGGTGATTCATTGCTAAAAAGGTTCATTTAGTGCAAATGCTAATGAAATACACAAACACTTAGACACTGTTTTTTTTTTGTTCATTAAGACTGTATTTAGGTTGGGAGGACCTTGATGAGTCTTTCACAGTAGGGAGGGAATGTAGAGAGTAATTCTTCCAACATGACTGATCCATGTAGCCTCATTACTGTGATTTCATCAGTAAGAAGAGAGAGAGAGAGAGAGAGAGAGAGAGAGAGAAGGCCATGACAATTCCCTAATGAAAATGGACATATTCTTTATTGGCTTTTTATTTACTAATTCTTTTTACTCAAATTATCATGATTGATCTAATACGCACTCTTTTGGACATCTACGTGTTTCAGGACACTTTGCCCGATCCTTGTGGCCATCTGAGATCCTTCGAACGCCGATGGCCAGAGCCAGCGGCGTAGAACAAGAGAGAGGTTGGTATCCGTAACAGACTGAGACCTCCTCTCCCGAGCATGTCAATCCTTGGATAATAAGATGGACGATCTTAGAGCCAGGATCAACGGGACATGAGAGACTGTAATATCTATTGTTTGTCTGAAACATGGCTCACGCTGCTGTTCTTTATTGGCATAATCTCATGGACAAGCCGAGGCCGGTAAATCAAAGGCGGTGGAGTGTGTTTCACTGCGATCCCAGGAACATCACCATTCTCTCGCGGTCCTGCTCACACCTCATCTGGAACATTTAACAATCATCTGGCACATGCAGGCAGACACAGCGCTGGCTTTATCTGGCTGTCATAAACCAACATTTCATTGTCGCGAATGTCCTAAAGATCCTGCCAAACTGATCTCCAAAGGAGCAAACACACTGGATCACTGCTACTCTTTTATAAAGCGCGGTTTCCAGCGTTGGCAAATCGGATTTTACCAAAAGCTCCTCCAGGAACCCCCCGTGAGATTAAATGACTCAAGCTCTTGATGACGTTGGCTGGGACTGTTTTATTCAGCTATGCTGATTTGTTCCTGCGCCGTCTTTTATGAATGAATTCTAGGAGCAATTAAATAGTTATAAAGACCGAGTTTAATTTCGCGGCGATGTGGCATTGTCCATTGTTCATAAATCCTCTGCAGAGCAAGCGATCCGTTGCTCAACCTTTAAACTCTTTCTATGCTCGCTTTGAAGCGTTTAGGAGGAAATTCTTGAGCAGACCACGTGATCTCTTCACTCAGAGGATGAAGTTCGGAGAGCACTCAGCGTGTGGGCGCCAGGAAAGCTGCTGGGCGGATGGTAAGGTGTGAGCTCACACAAAATGACATCTTTCCCCAGTCCCTAAATAAACCCTCTTGGACTATCGAGTGGCTCATTAGTCTGAAGGTCTCATTAAAAACACCATTTGGAGCTTCAGACTGTACTTTGACCCTCTTCAGTTTGCCTATCGTCCCAATAGATACTGAAGATGCCATCTCTCATGTCCTCCACTCCTCCCTCACTCACATTTAGAACTGCTATTTTTGACTATAGCTCAGCCTTTAACAGTAGTTCCCACCAGCTAACCTCCAAACTCCTGGATCTCGGCCTGAATCCTTCTCTCTGCCACTGGATTGAGGACTTCTTCAACATGACTGAGTCCACCTCCACCTGAGTAGATCTACTGCATGATTTTGTCCACACACAGCTCCACCTCTATCATCAAATTTTGATGATACTGTTGTCCTGGGCCTCATTTCCAACAACAATGAGGCGGCATACTTGGACGAGGTGGAGCATCTAACAGCATGGTGCCAGAGAATGTTGAGACCAAAGAAATGATTGTGGACTTCAGGAAGAGACAGCAGACATACTGTGATCAGACCAGTAGAGAGACAATTCCGAGTACCTGACCTGAACATTCATGAAAAAGAGGCAAAGACTGTACCATGAGTTCAGGCTTTCATGAAAACTTTCTATTAGGGCGATAGAAAGTGTTTTAACTCAGTGCATCACAGCGTGGTATGGGAACAGCACCAGTCATTTTTCGATGCCATCTCAGGGTCAGCTCTCCCGTCTCTGCAGGACGTCTTGCTGCAAAGGTTTCAGCGAATTGGTATTTCACGCTGCTACCATCTGGGCTTCCAGAAACCTGATGGCCAAAACTGAGAGACTCACATGCATTCAAGGCATGATATTGACCCACATTGGACTGCACTTGTGTTTGCACATGTATCTCATACATTCACTCACTGCAAAGTCTACTTCAATTATTTTATTCCACTTTATCCTTAGTTACATTATTTATAATTCTACAGATATGGCATATATATATATATATATATATATAGATAGGATATAAAAAAAGTACTATTTCTATTATAATTTCTTCCTTGTGTTTTTAACTGTTTTGCTACATGGAGCGGACCTGTTTACATTTCACTGCCGGTTGTATATTCTGTATATAACTGTGTATGTGACAAATAAAACTCTTGAATCTTGAATCTTGAATCTTGAATCTTATTATAACTAGATCCCCACAGGTCTCTTTCAGCGATTCCTGTTGGAACGTCTGGGTGTTGGTATTCACATGCAGTCAAGGCTGATATTGACCCATTGGTATTTTGCCATGTATGTCACCTTCTTTTCTTCTTTTCCTTAGAGGCTATCGACATTCTAAGATACATTGATGCTTCTTATTAGTATTTTTGGCCATGGTATACATGGTAGATTAGAGACCATATTGGCATAGGCCAATAGCAATGTTATTAAACTTGTTGGCATAAAGATTTCAAGCTTTTTCTCCCAATTTGTATGCTAGAATTATCACTGGATTGGAGAATTGGTTGGAACACGGTTTAAAAAGAAAATTAGTAACATGGGTAATATTTTACAATAAAATTACAATAAACAGTAACAATACAATACAGTTAAATGAATGCATTAGGTATCAACTATTATTTTTCTCACAATAGATTAATCTAGGAAATGTTAATTTAGAAATATTCTATTGTTTATTGCCAATTCATGTTTGTTCATAATACAATCATGTTTTTATACATCTAAAAATGTCAAAAATAGTAGTACATGTAGAAATGAATATTTAACCTAGATTAATAGATGCTGTAAAGTTTTGTTCATTTAAGTTTATCAATTGTTCAGCAACATTTCTTGGGATTAAAAAGTTCCACTGTCCATTGCCAGTAGTCAAACCAAGCGCAAAACTTCACTGAGCAACTGTAAATTTGACCACACAATTAATCAAATATAATGTAACAAATTAAACATTTATTGTAAAGTTTTAAAGAAAACTAATATATATTTATATCTGTAATATTAAACATCATAAGTTATAATAGCCATTACAATTATATCATTTACAAATATCTATATCAGTGCTTCCCTAGAGATGACTGTTTTTGTGTGCTAATAAAATGCCACCCCTTTGGGGTGCAATCAACTAAAGACAATCTTTTTAGATTTTTTTCTTTCAGATTCAACTGCCTTGCGTTTATAAACCAAACAACTGGACTGATTTGATCGAGGGAATGTTCAAGTCAAATTGAGCGTTTAACCTGCATCCAAAAAGGTGACGATTGTACCTGCTAAATGTTTGAATCTGCTGACGTACAAGGTCCTTCATGTCAAAAGAATGAGATGTTATACACTTGGGAATCCACTCAGACTTGAAAACATCAGATGTGGTATTTTTTTTAATAAATAAATTATACCATTGTTTTCTTCAGAGTACTGCTTGATATCTCGGATTCTTTTTAGCGATGGATTAAACGCATCAATCATAGTGATTTAAGCTGAATGCTGATGACGTTTTGATAAATGCTCTTTGTTTTACGTGTCATCCTGTTTGCTGTTTTTCTTGTAGAGTTGAGACAGTCCTTTCCAGCTAGACAGTTATAGGTTTAGTTTTAATTTCAAATAGACATTTTGTTGTCACTCGATTGAAATGAACACAGTTTTGCGGCAGCAGTATGTGTGTCTGTTTTCTGTATGTGTGCAGTTGGTAATGATGAGCTTGATGAGATTTGTGATCATGTGGTTGAGGCTGGCTATTCTTTGCTTGGCTGGTGTTTGATTTGTACCGTCATTCACTCTCACTCTCCCTCCTCCGTACCGTACCACAAAAGAGAGGGATGAGAGATGAGGGCGCGTGTGTATGGGGTATGAACACCAAGGATATGTAGGGGGTGTAATTTATACCCATGCTTCCTATTCTACTCAGGCAAGGCGTCTGATTGGACGAGTGAGTGATGTTTCCATTACTTGCATGTGCTATTGTGAGTGACATTGATTTTCACTCCTCCTCCACTCCTTTTTTGTCAGTTCAGGAGTTCATCCTCCTATCACAGCCAAATGCTGAATGATTTTGAAAAGACACCTGTTCTGATTTAGCAGGCCTCATTGCACTCCACCGACTGTGACTGGTTAAATATTGAATGGGATGACCCGAACGAGGACAGGGCATAGATATGTGGTAATCCTTTCCATTCTTATGTCTACTCCCGTACATTATACAAATTTTTGCAGCCGATACTGACTACCAATTTCTTGTCATCATGAGCTACCTACATGTGTAAATGCCACAATAAAGCATACAAATACTTAAAATTACATAGAATAAGTAACAAGTAATAAGATCCTGGTTGATGAGTGATAATCTTCCAGCGCTGATCTAATGGACAAAATAAGCTTGCACAATTATGTAGGCAGGGGCAGGCAACCAGTCTGGGGTGGCACAGAAATGTTCATTATTCAAACATAATGAATTTGACTAAAGTACTGGACGGTTTTAGTGCCTACAACACAACTGAATACAATTAATTGTACTTAATTGTAATTGATGTGGTGGAATAGATCAAATAATGATTGAATTTTTTTTTTCTTAATCCTAGACTGTAAGATCTGTTTCAAAAATGTAATGAAATACTGAATGTTTATCATTCAGTTAGATGCCAAAATAAATAAATTGCAACAATTCTATCACCTAAGTGAATGATGGTTTATATGCTTTGAGGTCAAACATGGATACAAAAGGCCTTTCCGTATAATTTCTAGAAATGCTCCAAATGATCGGCCACTTACCCGAAAATGTTGACAGTTACTTCCTTTGATTCTATAAGTTGTCTCTCAGCTTGCCCATCCCACAAACCGATCACATTTTAATGACGCAAAAGTTGCAAGCTTGTTCACACCAGCTGTGAAAGGTGTGGCAAAAATGAAAAGATCAGCATCGCCTGCATCTCCAGGCTCAATAATAATGCAGTGAAGGGAGTTTATGGTTCAAAAATCCAGAATTCTTCCACACTCTTCTGAACTCTTTCCCTCACACGGTAGTGTGTTCTCCTCATTAAAGCTTCAGGTGAAGGGTTGCCAGTAGAGACGCACCAGTCTACCGACCATCAATCAGAACCGGCCAGTTCCGTTTTTGTTTTATTTCACCCGGTCTCTGTCCTGGACTTGCACACAAAATACATCGCAAATTTGCAATAATTTCTAAAATGTAATTTGTGTGGACAGTGTTAACTGAGGCCAGAGACCGGACACGCTGAACACAGACGCAAAGAGAAGAGAGAAGAAAATACTGTATCGGGCAGAGAAAGCTCACTGTTGCGATGCTTGGAGTTTTGGAAGAAAATTCTGCACATTAAATTGGATTGGGGGCTTACATGAATGCATTTCTGAAGGGAAATGACTGACTTCACATAATTTTCGATTACATTTTCTTTTAATCTTACCTCTGTATGATGCCTATTAAAGTAGTGTTTATATAATCGCAGCGCCTGGTGCTGCTTTGTTTCCAGAGGTAACCAAGGAAACTGGGGGTCCTCAGAGTTTCTTATATGTATGGGGGGGGGCTTCATGGACAAAAGGTTGGGAACCACTGGTCTAAAGAAACTCTATCCTTATCAAGATGACAAGAGAACAGCAATTGAGCAAAACCCCCTAACTCTGCCCCTGTTTGTGGTTTATTGAACTCATTTGATCCTTTACACTATGAAAACAATCCGGTCAAATGCGTTTTTGACTACCTCTGAAACTGGTCGAAATTGGACAAGCTCAAAAATGTTTTAGACTCGGTTTACACCTGCATTTAGCGTCGTCTATTTGTGACCGGATTGTGACCGAAAAGGCATCTTATACCAGGTGTAAGCAGGGCCTGTGTTGGGAATGTGTGATGCCTAAATGCTGTCTATGTAGGCTTACTAGATTTTGAAACAGCTATTGATATTGCGCAGACATCAGTTCTTCCTTGTGCAATCAGCACTTTTCACCCCTCTCCCTCCTTCTCGCTCCCCTTCTTTCAGTCTCACCCCTCTTGCTCTTTTTCTCCTTCTATTTATCGCAGTGTCAACTCTGGACAGATGTGTTCTTGTCCCAACATGTGTGGGGAGATGGAATATAAAGCATGTAATTTCCCTTGGGTCCAATAAACAGGCTGGCAGTTCTCTCCAGGAACCGGGATGAAAAAAAGTTTCTGCACAAGTTGTTTCATAGAGAGAGAGAGAGAGATTCCTGTTCCTTCTTTCCCTCTGCCATGCCTTTCTGAAAGACCTGTAAATTTTTCCTCTTCGTGATGGGTGAAAATGTGCAAGACGACGGGGGAGAGAAACGGACTTTAAAAGAGTGACAGCAAGCGAAAAAACAAGGATATTTTGAATATCGACGAGTGTTTTTTGTTTGTGAAGTAAAAAATGGAATATACAACTTTATACAAATTATTAATTGAGACCAGTGCCAACTTCCCCCCAAAATGTCATTCATTCATTCATTCATTCATTCATTCATTCATTCATTCATTCATTCATTCATTCATTCATTCATTCATTCATTCATTCATTCATTCATTCATTCATTCATTCATTCATTCATTCATTCATTCATTCATTCATTCATTCATTCATTCATTCATTCATTCATTCATTCATTCATTCATTCATTCATTCATTCATTCGGGTGTGACGAGATGCTTATCTCACGAGACGAGACATGAGATTGGGTTCACGAGAACGAGACGAGACAAGATTTTTACATAGCATTTTTAAGAAATCCTCTGAAATACATGACTAGAAAAATAGTTTGCAGGTGCATTTGAAATGTTTTAACTCATCTTGTAATGAATGTCATTTCAGTTCTACTTTCTGAGTATGAGTTATCATATACAGTAAAAGACAATAAGCACTGTAAAGCCAAAAAAACTCAACTGATGGGCGTCTCTCCTGTATGATCGTCTCTTCAGACCTTAGAACTGCACATGAGCTTCTTTTGACCTCCTAACTGAACTCCTTCCCGAAAATGTATCATAGATATTAAGTGCAAACAATAACTATAATCAAAGTTCTCAATATTCAAAGTGCAAATAGACCACATTTCTCTTAAAGCATGATACAGAGCTAAGAGATTGTTACAACTAGATAGCTATTATATTGGGAGATATCCGCGTGTCTTAGGGAGTCGCTTTCAAACAGCATTAGCGTATTGAAATCACGTTTGAATGCGCGATCCCGTTTACTTTCACTTTCGCGATTATGCGTACTCTGTGAATAGGGAGAGCATTTTAAAATATGTCTTCTGCTGCGCAATGAATCCTCTGCCACGGTCTAGTCCACTAACATGTAACACACACTCGTAACACGTGCTCAATGCTTCACTAACACGTAACACACGCGTCTTCTCGTCAAGTGATCAGTGCTGCGTAATATACACGACTCAAACAGCTCGTTCTAGATGAGCTGATGGAATTGAAGTGACTGTTATGATTATCCACCGGAGTTGAATTGTTTTTATTTCTATTAAAAGCAAAACTAGAGTGGAGGCGTAATGTGAACATGGCATTGGCATATTCTATCCTAACTTCACCCTCACACAGCTTTTCACCTCGACGAGAAATCTCATCTCAGTTTTTTCTCGCAAAATCTCGTCACACCCTTATTATTTATATTTTTGTGGATTCGGAATAATTAAAGAGAATATTTCTTTTATTGCATTTACAAAAAAGTAATAATTATGCAAGAGTCAGAATATGTACAGTAGAACTTTTTGAATGATGAGCATTTGAATTCTGCAGTTGCAGATATCCTTGCATATCTGCTGATGAGCAAAACCAGCTGATTTAGCTGACTTGAATGTTTCTTCAAAACATTGGTTTTGCTGGGCAACTACCGTTCCTTCAAACCATTTTAAGCTCATTATAATGTCAGGAACCCTTCTGATCCTTAATGTATATCCCCAATATTTGGTTAGCAGTGCTTGATTTGTCTCTTGCTATCTTCTCCTCTTCTTCTTTCTCTGCCATCCTCAGACTGGGGTGGGAGTGTGGTTATCTAGTAAAAGATGTTGTTGCTTATAACATGTTTTACTTAAGTAAGGGTCATAGTTTAAATATTGATTTGAAGTAGGACCAGTCCCTGAGGGCTACATTTGATAGAATATACAGGCTTCCCATAGCCCTGGAAAACCAAGGATTGTCAAAAATGTGATATCCAGGACTGGAAAAGTCATATAAATTCTTAAAAGGTCATGGAGAAGTCACAGAAACTTCTATAGTCATTAAAAAAAATTCTAGCTGCACTACAGTTCTGAAGCTTGAAGTCTGTATTCTGAAATATGAAATTTATTACAATTTAAAATGGCTTGTATATGAATATATTTAAGAGAGCCATTTATTCCTGTCATGGCAAACATGAATTTTCAGCATCATTGCTCCAGTCTTCAGTGTCACCATGATCCTTCAGAAATCATTATAATATGCTTATTTTGTGCTCAAAAAACTTGTATTATCAATGTTAAAAACAGTTGTACTGCTTAATATTTTTGTGGAAACTGTTTTTTTGTTGTTGTTTTTTTAGGATTACTTGATGAATGGAAAGAACAGCATTTTTTTAAATAGAAATATTTTGTAACTTTACAAATGTTTTACTTTCTTAAAATGGAAGAAAATCTTATTGTCCACATTAAAATAACTATCCTTAGTTCTAAAGTATTTATTTGGCTAAAGATTGCTCAGTGTAAGTACAGTCTTTATAAAATGACATTTAAAAAAAAAAAAAAAAAAAAAGTCCTTATCCATTCAAATTATGATTATAAATGAAAATCATTGGTCAACCATTGGTCTGAATTGAGTGATGATCATAACTGTGTAGAACAGTGGGCTGGAGTCAGTCAGATCTGTGTGATATGTTTATCACTGATTGCTCACATAGTACACATTTAATGTATTAGAGAAAGAAGAGTGATTTATTGTTGACATGCACCAGACGATCAGGATTTGAATGCTTGTTTTGAGTTGGCATCAGATTTCTGCACTTTTGTCCTTCTGTCTTGTCAAAACTAGTTTGATTTACAAAACTTGAGTTACAGTGTAATACACCATGGCCTCATCACATAGGCTTTTCTGCATACGTGCTGTCAGTAACAATTTGTCTAATAGCCTGTTATTGAGTCTCACTTGGTTGTGTGCAGATTGCCCTCAATTATTTTCGTTCCAGTTCCCCCACTCCCTGCGTGCGCACTGTGTTCTGGATTCAGTTTCTTGATGTAGAATGTACTGGTCAGAGCACTTGCTGGAAACATTGCTTCTGTCTCCAGTGAGCGTGTTTAGCTGTGCTGTTGCAGTTGAAGGCAGTGAGTTGGCTCAGTGACTGTCACTCTCCACAGAGCTCACCGGGCCTGTGGTTTCCCCCTAGAGACATACTGCCCATGCTCTTCCCTCCTGCACTGGCCCATGGTTCAGTCGGTCATGCCCCATCAAACTGTCCTCCACAGAGGAAATGGAGCACCACTGTGTAGGTAGAATTTTTACTTCTAAATTGTTACTGAAGCCACTAGATCATACATTTGTTTTCATTTGATATTTTCTTAATAGACACTATCATTCAGTTTGTTTTTAAAGAAATTATTTTATTCAGCAATGACATTCAATTGGTAAAGTTGACAGTAAAGACATTTAAAATGTTACAAAATATTTCTATTTAAAATAAATACTGTTCTTTTTATTCGTCAAAGAATCCTGGTAAAGTATCACAGATTCTACTAAATTAAGCAGCACAACTCTTTTCAAAATTGATGATAAATATTTCTTGAGCACCAAATCAGCATTTTAGAGCGATTTCTGAAGGATCATGTGACAATGGCTATGTTTACATACACAACTTTTGTTTCAATCGGGCTGAATTCGTTCCGATTTATGAATGTGAATGTAGTGTTTACATGAACAACTCATTTATAAACAACTCATTTATATGACACTTTATTCAACAGGAAGAACAGCGCGTTCCATGCGTCTTTACGCTATTTCTACGTCATTGCACGTGCAGTCCTTTCAGATTCAGCTTCAATCCGATCAAGTGTTTATATGTCCTCTCGATCTGATTAGAACAGGAATAAACCACTCCTTTCAATCCGATCAAAATTTTATTTGGATCAAGCTCAATCGGATCGATTAAGGTGTTTTACGTCAATCCGATTACTAATGGATTATTTGGTTGCATGTAAATGTAGCCAGTGAAGGCTGGAGTAATAATGACTGCTGAAAATTCAGCTTTGCCATCACAATAATAACATATTGTAATAACACATTATTTATGTTTTTACTGTATTTTTGATCCAATAAATGCAGCCATAAGAGCATAAGAGACTTCAAAAACATTAAAATGTCTTATTGACTCTAAAATTAATAAAAGAAACCAGTTGATTATTGTTTGTGCTGATCATCATTTTAAAAGTTATCGGATCTACTTACCCATTGTCTAAGTCTAAGAATTAAGACAAGAGTGATATGTGGAAAGACGCAAACACCTTCCTCATTAAGCTTGTCTGTTTCCAAAATATTATTGGTCATCTATTTAATAAGAATAGTTCACCGACATTTCTGTCATCAGTTACTCACCCTCCTGCTTTTCCAACCCTATATGCCATTTTATCTTCTTTGACAACTTGGAATATAGCACAAAGTAATCACATGGACTATTTGATGTTTTTTCAACAGCAACATTTTTATCCCTTTGCGTTCAGCGGAGGAAAGTAATAGTCATACAGGTTTTTAGGGTGAATAAATGAAGGCAAATTCTGTCATCAATAGATTTCATGGTATTAGATGAGATATTGCCCAATTTGATTCTCTGACTGACCAGCAATTAAGGCTTCTTTTCTTTGTTTCAGAAAAGTATGTTTGTCTGTGCTGTTCATTTTTCTTCAGCTTATCAGTTGTTTTTTCCAATTCTCTCCATTTTCTCGCCCCATGCGACCCATTTCTGCTTGTGAATGCAGATCCCACACCTCCGCCTCTTAGGGGTCAGCCAATCTCTCACTCCTGATTTAGGCTGGCAGATTTTGTTTTGACTTGTGTGCAGGGTTTTTTTGCATCTATTATCAGGTTTTTCCTTTTCTCTCTTCGTCTCACCCTCACACTTTCTCGTGTTGTGTGAGTTGCCCAAAGTAATTCCCACTTCTCGGATGAGGACTCGCACCCTCAACCCTCACCTGGCCCCCTCAGGAAACCAAACCAGTGTGCACACGTAGTCACGCACACACCCTTGCCCTCTTACTTTCTCTTGCTGAGCTGAGGCGTTTGTGTAGGATACATAATTGTATTAAATGAAGGTGATAAATGGCACTGACAAACAGGTGAAAATTGGTTTTAGATATTGTATTAAAACTGACCTTCAGGTTTAAGGCTTCAGATTTGTTATTTTGTCAGACACACAATAGCGAGTGACTCTGTAATCCAAGTGGAGAGGTTTTGAGCCTTGGCTTTGTAACATCTTTCAGAGAGTGCAGCCAATAAAACGGCACCATTTTGGACACCGAGTGAGATCTGGCCTCTCCGCTGCCATATCGCTACACACTGATAATTCTTCACTTTGCAGATTCTTCGTCCTATTCATCATAACTGACAAGGGCATCATTCCATCTAGAGATGCACTGATCGACCGGCCAGGGACCGGAATCAGACGATTTTCAGTCTGCTCGGCCTGGACCGGTGACTGGTCGGTCAGTCTCATGTCTATTCGATTCCGAGCTGGTCCGTTTTGTTGCCAGCGGCACAGGCAATAATGTCAGCTGCACGTTCTCACTCACTCATCTCATTCACTCCGGTTAAATAGTGCTTGTATTACGCAAGTGGCCTGCAGATAAAGCCGCCTCTCAAACAGCTTGTAAGTCACACGTCCAGAATGAGTGGCTTACTGCACTTAAACGGTTAAATACACAAAAAAAGGTGTTCATGGGAATCGGCCAAGAAAGTTACAGCGCCGCAATCGGTGCATCTCTAATTCCATCTCTTTTGCAAATGCTCCTGGCATGTTTCTTGCATCCCAAGTCAAATCTTTTGTCTTGTAATTTGAGGTCTGCATCAACTGCCATAAATGACTTGCCTACCTTTTAATTGTTTCCCCCACCCATATAATTAAGTTTGATGTATTTGTTGGTCTGAACAGAAGCAGCAAGATGTTTAAGCTGAAGTGATTAATGATTTTAATTAAACAACTGATTGACAGAGATAGGGATGCACAGAGATGAAAGAAATGAGAAAGATAAGAGGAGAGGATGTCATCTAGAACTTAATTTGAACAACTTCATAACAAATGCCTCTTATGAACTGGTTCATTTAATGAATAGTTAGACAAGTTAGAAGTTTGAAATCACTCTGAAACACTGGCCTGTAATTTATATTATTAGTGTGCAGTCACGCATACCTTTTGTACAGTGAAATTCCACAGGCAATAATGTAGTCATCTCAATAGTAATGAGGGATGCTTGATGCGAACATCGTATTTTACATTTATATTTAAGTTTTTTTTTTTTTTTTTTTTTTTTACTTTGAACATGCAAATTCACCATGTTTACCAGTATAAGGCTGCTACGTTTCAGAAGGTTTCCTAATGTGACCATGCCTTTTGCAAAGAGACAAATATGTCAGCCAAATTATAATTGCAATATACCCAACTGAATCAAAATCAGATATACGGTAGAGCTTGAGAATCTGAATCCAATCAAATAAATTCTGAATTGATACAAGGCTCGAAATTACATCCATTTTGGTCGCATATGCTCCTGAAATTTAATCTGTGCAATCTCAAAATATATTTGGGAGCATTTGTGCGAAGTGCAAATAATTGTTGAGGTGTGACCTGTTTTAATTTCTTTACAAAACGTTTGTGAATTACTAGTTAGCTGATAATTAGCTGATGCAGTGTTCTATCACATACCGTTCTATCACATAACCACTTAAACGTCATCTTTACGCTAAAGCAGACTTTAGGGTTAATATTAGCCGTAAATCACTCCCTTTCACTGCACTCCGTTGTCACGTGACAGGGAACTAATTAGCACACAAAATGTAAAGAGCTGAAGAGGTTTTTTTTGAAGGGGAAGTGAAAGAGAATTTTACTTGCCTGACCGGACAAGTAGCCTGATTTTAAAATGTCAATACCAAAAAAATAACTAGGAAATCTCCAAAACTTTAGCCTGGTTAAATTGGATAGACCTAAAACCAATCAGAGCGATGAAGGAGATGATGTATGCAGAGCGACGGAGAAACATCTGAGTCTCTGACAGCAATTCTCTGTTTTTAACGAAAAGGAAAAGTTTAAATCGGTTAAAACAGACGCGATAGCTGATTCGAATGAGTGATGTTCCACGGCGGCATCCATCTTTGTAATGTACAAAATCTGCTTCACCATTGCTACGCTGTCGTCATCGTATAAAAACCCGCCCCAACGTTTCTGATTGGTGCCGTGATTTCGAGGGATTAGAAATGGACTTGAATGGGCTCTTTGCCAGACTTGCTTGCAGAGCAAATCTAAGTTTGCCGGAAGTTGTCTGGGTTTTCCCAGGCTACCAAAATTTGTGAGTGATCCTGATTTTATTTAATTTAGTGTAAGTGGTGATTTGATTGGTGGATAAAATATAATGTATGTACTGAATGTAACAAGGTTTTGCTGTTGAAGCTTGCGCAGCTTCTCAAGGAGAAATTGATACAAATGAGCTTGGCAGACACAAAGAAAACTAACATACTGTGTTAACATACTGTGGTATAATATATATATATATATATATATATATATATATATATATATATATATATATATATATATATATATATATATATATATATATATATATATATATATATATATATATAACCACATATGTTAACTGCAGTTTTCTATACTATAATATTCATATAATATACACTCACCTAAAGGATTATTAGGAACACCATACTAATGCTGTGTTTGACCCCCTTTCACCTTCAGAACTGCCTTAATTCTACGTGGCATTGATTCAACAAGGTGCTGAAAGCATTCTTTAGAAATGTTGGCCCATATTGATAGGATAGCATCTTGCAGTTGATAGAGATTTGTGGGATGCACATCCAGGGCACGAAGCTCCCTTTCCACCACATCCCAAAGATGCTCTATTGGGTTGAGATCTGGTGACTGTGGGGGCCATTTTAGTACAGTGAACTCATTGTCATGTTCAAGAAACCAATTTGAAATGATTCGAGCTTTGAGACATGGTGCATTATCCTGCTGGAAGTAGCCATCAGAGAATGGGTACATGGTGGTCATAAAGGGATGGACATGGTCAGAAACAATGCTCAGGTAGGCCGTGGCATTTAAACGATGCCCAATTGGCACTAAGGGGCCTAAAGTGTGCCAAAAAAACATCCCCCACACCATTACACCACCACCACCAGCCTGCACAGTGGTAACAAGGCATGATGGATCCATGTTCTCATTATGTTTACGCCAAATTCTGACTCTACCATCTGAATGTCTCAACAGAAATCGAGACTCATCAGACCAGGTAACATTTTTCCAGTCTTCAACTGTCCAATTTTGGTGAGCTTGTGCAAATTGTAGCCTCTTTTTCCTATTTGTAGTGGAGATGAGTGGTACCCGATGGGGTCTTCTGCTGTTGTAGCCCATCCGCCTCAAGGTTGTGCGTGTTGTGGCTTCACAAATGGTTTGTTGCATACCTCGGTTGTAACGAGTGGTTATTTCAGTCTGAATTGTTTGAATACGTGACTCACTCGTTAAGACGGTCACCTGCATTATGTAGATTTAAATATGTCAAAGCTGATGAGAATTTTGCTTCAGAATAAATTATATTTACAACACAAGTCCTTTTTTTATAAATTTATTTATTTATTTATTTTTATCACAGACAAGCAACTTTTTTTACTCAGACAATTTAATTACTTTCACATGACAAGGCTTAATGTTGAGCCCTGATACAAAATATACACGTCAACATTTTAGTTGTGGTGCTCCTAAATTTTTGCTGGTGCTCCTAACTTTTTGAAGTTTGAGCACCAGTGCTACCAAGTAAAAAAGTTAATTTCGAGTCTTGTGATGCGTAGCCCTGTTGCAGACCCAAGATCCCAAGGTCATGGAAAATGGTGAAAAATTAATAAAAATGGCTTTTTGAGTGAAACCTTTATGAAATGGTTTTAAAAGTCCTTATCCAGTTATCATGAATGATTGGAAATGACATGGAGAGAGTTATTCTGCACTTTTTAAAGTCTTCAAAGTTTGGTTCAAGAGGGGTAGGAAGATAGCAGGGGGCCAAATAGAGCGAGTGACAAGAAGCAGCACCTGTATTTCTTAGTATGCTGTAGCATCACTCAGTGTTTTTATTAGATGCAATAGTTGAGAGCTGACAGGAAAGTACTGGGAAACAAGGAACATGACCCAAGATGATTTAAACTCTGATCTGCACGAGAACAGGTGCTGTTTGATACATACATTAGGAGCAACACCTTACCCTCTGAGCCACAGCTTTGACTTTTGTGTTTTTGAGTGAGAATAAATGTGTGGTGCTTGTGTGTCCCATGTATGTACAAGTGTGTTAATCACTGTATGGTTCTCCAGGTCTCCCCGCAGGCTTTTTTTTACACCTTTAAAACATTTTCCGCACCCTACTACTCCAAACCACAGGCATAACTTCTTAGCCTTCAGGCAGTTATGCAGGGATGAGTGTTTGTTTGTGTATGAGGGTACACATATTAATCCCTAGTGTTCCTCTTTCAGAGTATAATGCAGAGAGGAAACGGTACAGAATACGGAGATTTGTTTTCTATTATGTACAGGTCACATCCACATGGGTCTAAAACATGGTGTAAATTACACAAGAGCCCTAAATAATTAGTGTCTCGTTGTCTCATAACTCTGAGACCTTTTAGCTTACTCATTTTATTTTTTGTGTGATCTTTATTGCTCATCTAATATGTTGTGGGTGTGCTGGCACTTGAACATTCTCATTAAACATGGTGGAATTTTTAATCTCTTTAATGCATTCAAATTATATTTTGACTGACTGTCACACCAAGGTCAGAAAATATTTCAGAATGCCTTCGTTATTTCGATTCCAGCAGGTTGGTTCCTCTCAACACAGCTCGTGTTTTATTGACGAGAGGTTACCGTTCAGAGACAGCCTTATTGATTGAGCCAAACTTAAATTACCGCCCCAAGTTTAACTGATTAAGGTGGCTTCATGTTTGTGTCTTCTAGCCTCAACTCACCAGGGAGTTTTTCTTTCCTCCTGCGCTCTCTCTTTGATGGAATGACCATTCATGCTGCTTAGTGCCATGGTGAATAAATTCAAGGACTAATTATAATTTTCATTTTTCACCAATTATTTTTTTCACAGCTAGTTTTGCTTCGAAATGGCTTGTAAGTTCATACTCGTCTTTTAAAATGTGACACTTTCTAAAGGTCTACAGGTTTCTTTCACGCTGTATAGTGCAACTAATCGAGCAATGCACAAACCTCTTTACATTGCAAACACATACATGCATCTGCTTTTTCTTTGACACCTGTCATTTTCTTCTTTCCTTCTGCCTTTCAAGTCTTTTTTCCAAGTGGAAGTAGTTTCCATGATTGATTTGATTTCATATATGCCGATGGTCCATAAAAATTCAGACCAATATACTCTATCCCACATTCATTTTGGTTGTGCGCATTCGAATAGGGAGGCAGTCTGGGAATAGACTACTGAATGTGAATGCTCCCAAATGTGACTTTAGGTGAGCACAGGCTTACATTTTTCACTTCTCATTGGCGATGGTTATTCTTTCTCACTCGGCATGCTCACTCTGATGCAAATCTCTTCTCCACTCACGTATGGCGTTTACTAAATTGGCTCTTCTCAAAAAAGTCGCCTTCCTACAGAAAGTACAGGCTTCCCAGGGTGCACCGTTGGAGGCCCTCCGAACGGCTCCAGACAGGCCTATCAATCTGAATTTCTAATCCAGCCATTTCAGCCTTGTTTAGGGCCTCATTTGCCTGCAATTCAAATGTCAGTTTATTGAGTTTCTGGCCTCAACACTGGCTCTCCTCCCTCTCTCTCTCTCTCTCTCTCTCTCTCTCTCTCTCTCTCTCTCTCTCTCTCTCTCTCTCTCTCTCTCTCTCTCTCTCTCTCTCTCTCTCTCTCTCTCTCTCTCTCTCTCTCTCTCTCTCTCTCTCTCTCTCTCTGGCCCCCTGTATCCTTCCATAACTCAGCAGTACTAAAGCATTTAGCGGCACTCACACTCCAGTGTGAAGTCTGAGAGAGAAGTCTGCTTGCTGCTTTAATGGAGAGAGCTCTGTCATTCCTGTGAGCGCATGTATGGCTGAAATCAGTCACCGTTCTTTGGTCTGATTGCACAGATTTTTGTGTTTTCCTTCCATGTGAAGAGAAAAAGGAACATTTACTCTTGCTGTTCTGTTCCTATATCAGTATATTTTTCAAGATTCAGTTTTCTTTTTATCTTGAAGAAATGTCAAGATGTAACATAGGGGTGTCAAGAATATTTAAGAATAAAATGTGCAAAAATACATGCACTTTTTTTTTTTTTTTTTTTTTTTTTTTTTTTTTTTTTTTTTTTTTTTTTAAATCAAGTAGTTGAAGCTGTGTATATTTGGGCTGATTTATGGGTTATTTTTATTAAGTTATTTATCAGTTTAATATTAATTGATTTCAGGGTGTCTGCGGGGTCTTAAGTATTACAAGTTGATAAATCAAGTCCCTTAAAAAGTATTAAAGTTTTAAATGGCATTTTCCAAGGTAATACATTTTGTATCTTTTTATTATGTATATTTGTTCAAAGAGGTTGTATGCTAAAGTTTGCCTGAATTGAATCACAGGCCAATAGTGGGATTCAATGTAGTTTGTTTATGGAATCCTGCTAGATTTGACATCATCTGTTACCACGCTCACTGACTGACTGCACTGCTGCGTATAGCCAGGACTCCAGACTGCGGCCATTTTCTTGCCTGTGCGAGCACAATTCCAATCAGCGCGACCACCACAATGTTGCCCAACATGGAAATGGCAAACATAATGAAAGCGGAACAAAACTGTGCTTCTCATTTGTGCTTCACTGACCATTTATCAGTTCGGACCAATGTGAGCCAATCTATCCCACAACACTGTTACTACTACACAGCGCTGGGAGATCCAGGAAAGAAAGCATTTGAAATTGCCACAGAATTAAGAGCATCGCTTTGAGATCTAGTGAGAATCATTCAAATCCAGCGCAGAGTTCTCTGTTATTAACCGTAGATCGAGCGCTGATGTGGAAACCAGGAGAAACATTCGTTGTGCTACGAATTAGCAAGTTCTAGAGATGTTATATTATTTTTAAAGTGACAACCAAAATATAATTTTTTCATCCTTCAAAGATTACCCCCATTTATGAAACTAAAAGTTTCAAGGTGTAGGAAAACCTTACTTAAAACTTACCTCACACTTACTTAAAAATAAAAAATAAAATACATTAAATTACCATTGTAGCCAGTAGGTGGCTGCCAGTTCCACTTCCTAATATAGATGTCCCAAATGTTTTGCTTTTGAATTATTATTTAGACTATGAATGATAATGCTGCCCTCAAATGGTAATCTGGAGCCCTGAAACTTAAAATAAAACTGCACTTCATCTTGACTGCAAATCATTTAAGGCAAGTCATTGTCAGTAATAGTCAAAATGGCAGAAATATGATGTACTGCAGGTTGACTTTAGGTGTGCTCCTAAATGATGTTCTTGTGCTCCTAAAATTTTAAACAACATCGTTGACTAATGGGGAAATGCAAGTTTTTGTGCAAATGGTTTGAGGAGTTGAAACTATGGCTGAGGGCCATCTCTGGGAATAACCGTGAGGTGTACTGCTCCGTGTGACGGAAGAGGATTAGCATAGCCTCGATGGGGATCAGCGCTGTACGGTCCCACATACTAAGTGCTTGCCACTATGGGATGCAATATGCAGGTCTCGATCACGCATTTCTGTGCAACACCACAGTTTCTACTAACCAGCCATTCTCTTGTGCTTCGTTCCCACCCTTCTGAATTATGTTGAATTGATAGTTATCACAAACTAAGACTGTTCTGTAGATGCCCACTGAGAACTGTAATTTCACTCACTTACTCAGTTTCTTTTGCTTTCTCTCACTTTTTTTTATTTTTTATTTTTAAATCTCGTTTGAAGGCACTTTGCACAGGTTTAGGAATCTAGATTATCTAACGTGGATTAAGAAGATTGCAGAAACCCACATAACACTGCAGCCCACATCAAATGTTGGTTTTTAGAGGTGCTGGGTAAGAAATGAAGAAACGATTGTCTGTCTGCCACAAGCAGCTGGTACCTGTGAATAATGGTTCATGATTAACGTGGCAGACAGACAGTAATTTCATCTAAAACTGTGCATTGCTTTGGAGACCAACAGGAAATGGAGCTGGGAGCTTGTAATATGGGTTCTGGTAGTGATGTTCAGTGGGCCTGTGTACCATGAGTTATGACTTTGTTTTTTCTTTAATACTTCTGTCAGATTCCTAATGCAGCAGGAAACAGAGATGCACACACTCGTCGCATATCCTCGACAGAAGTACAGAAGCACTCTTTGAAGTAAATACGAGTATGCTTTAGCTTGAGTTCGTTTCAGGGTGGCTGTGGGTCCTTAAAAAGTCTTAATGTCTGAAATAAGGTTTTCCTTAAGGCCTTAAAAAGTCTTGAAATGTCTTAAATTCAGATTAGATGGGTCTTAAATATTTCTCCAGTCTGGGAAAAATTCTCCAGTCTGACAGACACAGTGACTGTTATCATTGGACAAACCGCAGATTTCCCAGCGTCGTCATCAGAGAGAATTGCGGTGGCAGAATCCAGTCGAACTACAGCTAGCTAATTAGTTTAAATTGGTTCATGCAAGTTTACACAAATGGCAGCATCATATCATGAGAATGATTCTTCTGATTTCATTACATTCAGCGATAGACGATAGTGTGTATTTCTGGTGCCTGACTGTTTGTGAGAAACTTTCATGGAAAAATAAAATGTGTAACGGCAAACATAAAGAAATTCACAGAAGAAACATACTGAGGTAAGAATTCAATATGTTTATTTCTAATATAGGCATATAGTTCAATAATATACCATGACAAGGGGGCTATTTTGCTGAGTATTTTCACTGAGTTCACTGTAGGGGACTCTGTATAAGGGAAACAAGTCTATTTAGCTCAAATTAATGAATTGATTAATTCATAGGGAATTTTGCAAGAGTCTATTTTACTCGTTATCTCTGTGGTCTCTTACGTTCCTGCTCTAAGCAGAGAGTAAATAACATGATTTCTTATAAGACCATGAACATTCTAGATAAACAAACAAACAAACAAACAAACAATCAAAAAGATACCAAGAAAGGTGCGCTTCCGTTCACTCATTCAATAGTTACATAATTACAGGAATTGTGAGGGGGTCTAAGCATAGTGGTCACATATATTGGTTAAATACATGATGTAAAATTATGCAGTAGAAGGATGTTTGATTGTAAGTCTGACAATCAATGATTTGATGCAGTTTGTGCATGACAAGTTTCTGTGGATTTTTCCTGTGGATTGTAACTCCTATGTCGTTCAGAGTTCATTCACAGGTTGGTGAGAAGAACATCTGTTTAGGCTCTTTCCTTTGTCTTGACCAGATTGAAAAGACCCTCTGCCGTTATCTTGATGTGGTCAAAATCTTGTGAAGCCATAAAAGTAATTAGCTGTTGGTGGGTGCCGAGCCCATGGGTTAATGGCCACAGACTGTTGGTCTGGAGTGTTGATCTGTTTTTTTTTTTTTAATGTGTGGAATTATGTTCAAACTAATCATCAGGAAGATTCAAAGATTAATTTGTGTCCGTTGCGGCCTCAATTCCTACATCACGTTACATTGATTTAAGTTCAACATACAAGTAGTAAAGTTACTTGCGTTTTAGACACAATATGGACTGTTTTGTTCAGTTTCACCAACAAAAATAGTTCCAAACAAAGATGACCGCAGAAGTAATGTTAAGCTATTTTGCGTTCTCCAAGCAACACTCCACATTGTGTTTTGTTTCAGCGCTTTGAACCTGTCGGTTGAAATTAAGGGACTTACCGCCACTTAATGGTGGTGTAGTGTATTTAAAAGTATGTGTTTAAACGTTTCTTATTTGTATAGGCCTATTTTTAAAAAACAAAACAAAACAAAAAAATTAATCTCATAACATTCTTTTTGCAGTTGTAATTTTGCACTGTAAATTTAATTTGATTGGTAACAGCACTGTAGTACATTTGAATGTTTTGATTTTAATATTTTTTTTTTAAGCTGATTAAAAATTACTTCAGAATAAATTAATACCACCAAAAAGCTTGGTGATGTGATACTTTGTGGGGATAAATTGGGCTTTTATTGTTGCATTACACACTAAAAAGAAGTGTACTGATGGGAGTAGTAATTGGCAAAATAAAATCATATTTCCATAAGAATGTAAAATTTTATTATTTCAGTCAGTGCCAGTCATATTTAGAGACACAAGAGGGAGTGGTCATGGTGAAACCTCCAAAACAGTATCTCTGAAAATCCCTGAATGTGCTTTTACAGAACACCCAGACTTAAAACTATGTATAGTGTCAGAAAAAATCACAAACATAATATCCACTACAGGTAACAAAATGCTGTGCTTGGGTCTCAGGGGATATTTTGTTTTCTTTTGCATTAAATGCATTAATTATTACATATAACGTTCCATCACAGGTTTGGTCTTAAATTTCACACAAGGAGGTATTAAAAAGGTCTTAAGTTTAGCTTGTTCATATCTGTATACACCCTGCTTTTGCTTGATAAGACTTTGATTTAATGCCATCTTGAGTAATTTGTTACTTTTTTTTTTTCAGTGGTTTTAGGTTATTAGTGCTAATTTTGCATTATCATTATTTATTTTTATCTTTTTGTTTGTTTCTAATCTCCTTCTGGGCTTCACAAACCAGTGATCACACACACACACACACACACACACACACACACACACACACACACACACACACACACACACACACACACACACACACACACACACACACACACACACACACACACACACACACACACCTACCTACCTACCTACCTACCTACCTACCTGATCACACACAAGTACTAAAATAGTCTGCTGGTGGCATTCTAGAATAGCGTCTCCAGTATATACACTCACACTAGCTCTATTGTTGTAAGTCATTTCAGTCTGTTGTTATGGTACTGTTGAGTGTAGTATATGGTAGATGATGTCATGTACATGCAAGAAGAAAATTCTGAACTGGAAGCAACTCCCCCATACATAATGGAACAAATTTAGGTCATTTAGATTAATCTATTCATGTACAGTCAAAACAAGGCCACAGAGAATGAGAACAAGAGAGACTCAAGTATGTTGGGAAAATAGAATGATCAGATAGCGATATAATAGTCTGTTTGTATCTTCCTCTTCAGTGTTCCAATAAAATATTATACCATTTAATTTAGGGAATGCACGATTATATCGGCCACTAAATCGGTATATAGGCCGAATTGCTTAAAATATAATTGTAATAATTTGAAAATGAAAATAGTTAAGTGCAACATGTGCAGCACAAGTCTGTCATATAACACTACTGTAAAAGAATTTTGTGAATTCTATGTGTAACAGAATTACACCTTCATGATTGGCACAGTCAAGTTCACTTGTCTTTTTTGTTTTGTGCAATTGTAAGTTTTAATATTATGTTTATTTTGTGTGTGTATATGTCTCATATAGGATGCGTTTGGCACTGGTACTGGTAGTAAAATGCTTTAGTTTATCATGAGGTGATCATCTTTAGCTTCAGCGCATACATCTCAAACAGCAGTGCACAACTATGATTGGGACTGTATTATATAACATTGGGAGCGTATTATATAACATTATAATGAGAACATTGATGTAATAAAATGTTGTGAATTCTTTGGGTTTAGTTGCCCTCCAGCGCATTGTTGCGGGAAGAGCGCATCTACAACAGGTGTTACACATTATGACCAGCATGTAACTTAGTTCAAGTTCACTTGTGAATCAGATATGTTGTAAAATCAACTGATTGCTTACCATTTCAAAGCAGGAATTAAAACAAATTTAACACAATTAAAAATTGTACTAAACATGTACAAGGTATGAGGAACACACACATTCACTCTTCTGAACATAGTTATACATTACCTTAGGGGCTATGCCAACAATAGTGCTTTTACTGCTACTGCTCTCATAAGTATGATTACTTGTTACATGTAGAATTTTAAACCTCCACTTAAATTAACAAAAAAAAAAATTGTCAGAATCATTGTGCTCTTGTTCGTATTGCACTCCATCTGTTCGACGTACATGCGTCCGCTGGCACTCATTCATTGAACACAGAAGTTTAACAAGACGCTTGTCAGATTATGCTAAATGTAAATACTTGCAGGACTTTCTGACATTTACAGATAAGGCTAGAACCATAAAATGTAAGTTATGCGGTGAGGAAAACACGTCAGAGGCATTCATTCTCTGAAGTCGGCAAAGACGCCGGTGACTTAGCCTCGTTTTTTTTTTCCTTATCAGTGCAAAAGAGATTCAAAATACGCCGATGATAAAGAATATAAAGCTTTTGCAACATGTCTATACTGTCACTTGATTAATTTAATGCATCCTTGCTGAATAAATGTATTAATTTCTTAAGTTCTTTCCCCAAAAAATAAATAATTCTTACGACCCAAACCTTTTGAACGGTAGTACAATATTACAAAAGCTATTTCTATTTCAGATAAATACTGTTCTTTTGTACTTTCTATTCATCAAAGAATCCTAAAAAAATTTTTTTACACAACTGCTTTCAACATATTAGGATGATTTCTGAAGGATCATTTGACACTCAAGACTGGAGTAGTGATGCTCAATTCAGCTTTGCATCAAAGAAATGCAATATATTCAAATAGAAAACAGTTATTTTACATTT
The DNA here is from genome assembly GCA_018749465.1 of Paracanthobrama guichenoti. Taxonomy (NCBI): domain Eukaryota; kingdom Metazoa; phylum Chordata; class Actinopteri; order Cypriniformes; family Gobionidae; genus Paracanthobrama; species Paracanthobrama guichenoti. The sequence goes on from CM031953.1 coordinate 21,157,597, forward strand.
TAATAATATTTTACAATATTAAAATTTTTGTTACAATATTTTTAATAACGCAGCCCTGGTGAGCAGAAGAGACTTCTTTAAAAACTTTTAAAAATTGTACTGTTCTCGTGTAGTGTAATGGTAGTGTAAATCAAATAAAAAAATGTATTAATAAAAATGTTTTGAAAAGCGATGCCAGCCTTTTCATTAAGTGTTAATGTGACCATGCCCACAGAGCGCACATTCTTTTGAAAGTCAAATACTGACACAATCCATGCGAGATAAACGCATCAAGTTTAGGGCATGTACCTTACATCGTTTTGAGACACAGTGACGAATAATCCTGGAATAATTTACCTCAGAAGAAAAGCTGTTTTATTTCATGTAGCAACAGATCAAGTCGATGATTGCGAGGCAAGTTTATTCTGTTAGTGTCTGAATATTAAACCGCAAAAAGACTGTTTAAATATGAATCGTGCTGCAACATAACATGTCAGACGTAAGACCGTTTAGACAAGATTTCTTTGGCCTGTTTTGGACAGATTATGAAGTGTTTACTATAAAATAGCCTAGTGTCACATCAATAAAGCTTTTGTTCGCAAATTTCTGCTCAGATGCTATAAATACAGTAGCCTACCCATCAAACGTTTTATGTACAATACTTTGTACTTTGTTTTAGCCATTAAAATGTATTTTGTTTCATATTTATGTTTAAATATTATAGTCTGTTATTTTTTTTAATTTCATGTATTGATTATGAAAAGTGAACAGCATGGGTAAGATGGGTCACATCATAAGACAGGACATAATCATGACAGGCGCCGTCACATACCGGACTCAGGCTCATTCATTATGCAGCTCATTATGTGGTTCTTTGTCTCTCAGGTGTAAATCACAGCATTATTCATGATTCATCACAGCATTATTCACCCCTTAGCATATGGCATTTGTAAAGGAAAAAGTGTTTTATGCGAATAAGTAGGCACAATGATTCTCACATCTAAAGGGCTCCAAAACTCTGCAGTCCTCTAGGGGTTAAACATCCCATGTAAGTGCGAGAGGGCACGACGCGGTAACCGCTTATGCTTTAGTTCAAGCTTTGGAATGGTCTCCTGTATCATGTGAGGTCTGCTCCATCATTGGACATTTTTAAATCTACTCTTAAATCGTATTTTTATTCTTTAGCGTTTGGAAACCTGTAATTATCTGTTTTGTACTTTGTACAGCACTTTGGATCAGTTCATGTTGTGTTTAAATGTGCTTTATAAATAAATGTTGTTGTAGTTTGAAGCACTTATAATGTATTCTCATGTTTGTCAACTTGGATCATGTATCTTTCCCGCAGCAGCTCACTATGTGTCCTTCGCTATTTTCCATATGCATTTTGTCCATAGAAATAGCTTATGTAAAGCGTTGTGACTGGCTGATGGTTTCCGAGCACATCGTGCAGGTGTGACTAATTGATAATCAAGTTAGTTGTTGATTATTTTCATTATCATTAATAATCAATTTTATCGATTAGTTGTTGCAGCCCTACTTTCATGTTTGTAATCGTTTTTTGTAATTATAACTTTTTATATAATTTTTATATAAACAATTATATAAAATGTTGGATTTATCGGCCAATATATCAGTTATCGGCTTTCAACTATAAAGAATTATCGATTTAATGGTATCGGCCAAAAATCATGATGTTGTGCACTGTATTTATAGAATCAAATAACTAAAACCTATGGAAGCCCATTTCCTCCACTAAATTAAAAAAAAAACATTTTTCTCACAATTGCGTGATGTAAAGTCACAATTCTGACGCTTTTTTTCTGTCATAATTGTGACTATATCGCAATTGCGAGTTTATATCTCAGAATAAAAAATAAGAGATAAAAAAAATCGCAATTTTTTTTTTTTTTTTTTTTTTTTTACTATTTATTTTTTTATTTAGTGGCGGAAACGGGCTTCTGTAAAAGCCAAAATTACTGGAAAAACGAACACGATGACAGAAATTGTCTTTGTAAAAAAATAAATAAATAATTGAAGTGTAATTGGAATTTTTTTGTTTGTTTGGTTCGCATCCAATTCGATTTATATGTAGAGGGCAGGGTTTATGACCTATACTACAGCAAGACCCCTCAATCAGAATGTTTTGGATTCACTTTTCAGGACGTGATTCATACTTGCGTGTATAAATATATTCCTACTTATCGCTTCCACCTACTTTACTATCTAGGTTCTGGAGTCTCCTCTTCGCAGAGGAGACTCTCTCCCTTGTTGAGGGTGAGGGGAAAATAGGGCGAGACGGATGTGTAAGACCTGGGGGCGCTGCAGGACTTTGGAGTTAATGTTTTATTTTCGGCTCAGTGCGGCTCCGACCCAGTGCAACGCTAACGTGGGTAACGCAGCCTTGGGGTAGAGACTCCAGAGGGAGAAGGGAAGTCAAGCTACCTTTGCCGTGAAGTTAGCCAGATAAGGCGCCTCATTTTTCTCTGTGATTTATGACTGTTTTTGTTTCCTGGGAATGGGATGATGAATTTGTTTTCCAGTGTTTTTAATGCTCAACTATGAGAGAGAGAGAGGGCGAGAGAGAGACAGCCTGCCCACTCCTCTTTTATGCCGCTTATGGCTCAAACAAGTGGGTGATCTTACACGTGTTACTCCAGCGACGCTGCTTTTCAGCGTGACTGACCTGTATTCCCTTTGCAAGCATACATTTCTCTAAAACTCGTTAATATTTAACACTGGCTAACTTCAGATTTTCGTTCGCTCAGCACTGTTATATTTCTGCAACGTCTGTGGTCAGGTATACTGCATATTGCCATGCTCTCGAAGGTCCGTTTGAATGCATTAACCTTGCTATGGGTTTGTATCAGATATTTTAAAAGAAATGACTTGCATGACATGCATAAGGAGTAGATGGTGAGTTTTGTCTCATTCACCATTTAGTCGTAAAACAGAAAAGGATAAGGAGGGATAAAGGGAGGTAAGAAATGAAATAGAGATACATGAGAGAGAATGCGCAAGAGACTGGTTGTTCAGGGCGTGGGAGGATGCTAATGAAAGTGAAGGGTTGCTTCCGGGGGTCAAACAGACCAAGCTCTCACATTTTCACATCAATCATATTTTTTTCTCTTCGCTTTTCTATGTTTCAGCAAATGTAAAGATTTTCACCAGTCCTCTGCGCTTGCTCTCCCTCAGGAGGACGACTGCTTTAATAAAAATTCAACATGAACAGTAAGGCAGGGTTTTTAAACTTTAATTCCAAGGACCCTCAAATGTGATCCTCCATTTTCATGTGTAAAAACGTGTGAGAAATTCTTCATTTTAATCTTAATTGAGAAATTAATATCTATGGAAACTCACTGCAGAGTTAAACATTAAAAAGACAATGTGTCTTTAAATTGATTTATTTTTAACTAATATCTCAATTTTTTTTTTTTTTTAAACACGTTATTCTTTTTTATTTTACTTTTAACCTTTACTTTTTTATTTACTATATTAAAAGGCTCCCATTGAACATTTAATTTTGTAAGTTTAATAAGGGTCATAGAAATGGTATTTCGATTTGGAGTTTGTTAGAAATGTGGATATTTGAAAGTCAGGTAGGGTTTATATTTAATTTAAAGCACATAATGTGAAACTTTGTCTGTTTGGACTCTTCTCTTAAGGGTTAAGGACCTAACCTCCATGTATAGCTAATCGAAACTTTAGATAAAAACCCACAAAGCGCACAGGGAAGGTGAAGGACAGAAGTATAAAGACAGATGAGAGAAAAGAGGGGAACACAAAGGGGAGCTAAAGAAGAGCAAACCATCTCATGCTTATTTTTGTCATGTTTTTTCCTGGAACGAATTTGCCACTTTATGTGATTATGAGCAGTGGGACACAGCTCTCAATGCTGCCTCTCTTGATTGGAGCCTCCTGTGGTGGTAAAGTGTTCTGTCTTTTGTTTAAGACTGCCGTTCTGCCGGCACTTGTGGGATTGATTAATATTGTTATTCAGACATGAGCGTCCATCTCCAGATGTTCTGCTTTTGTAATCGAACACTCCTTCGAAGGAGGGGGCAGGAAAGATAGTGAACATAGGAGAAAAGAAAAAGCAAGCTGCTGTTTGATGTCAGGCTTACTGATACAAAAAGGCCTGGTAATGATTGCCTTCACTCGGGCTGATCACACCAGCTGCATCCCTTACTTCTGAGAAGAGAAAGGGAAAGAAATGAAAATGATTCTGTAGTCAGACGGCCAGACTTGGATGCTCATTTTATACCAGGAATTCTCAAAAGAGATTTTGCTTCTGATAACTTCACATAGTGGTAAATAACAGTTGTTTGGGAGAAAGTGTTTTGCTTGATTTACCGTCTGTGAGAATGTGAGATTTCGACAGGGCGTGTAGGAGGGTGCAGCGCCTAACCTCTTCGCTTTTCCATCCGCCTCATTCTCACACTTGCTGGCTCTTCTCCGCCACATCGTGTTGACAGTAACTGCCACCCTGTTGGTTTGAAGGGAGTTACCCTTGCTTTTTCAGCTGCCATGCTTCGACTGATTATTCTTGTCTTCTCTAGCTTTTACCTGCTGATGATGGGAGAATATGGCTACTCGCTAGGCCCGGCCTGCTCGGTATTATCCGTGCCTGCTTTCTGTAAGCAAGAATATAAACAGAATTTTACTCTCTTAAGTTGCAACTAGGGATGGGCATTGCAAGCAAAAATATTCGAAGATCTCTGGGAATTATTTGATTTATTCAAAAATAACAACTCCTCCCCCCACATGCACGCATGTATAGGCTACACTCATATAAACAGAAAGAGAGGGAGAGAGACCATTCACGCTCTCAATCTGTATGAAAACGAACTGTTTCATTTATTATGGAATAGGCTATATTAACTCAAGCCATATGATTGTAACATGCTAAAACATATGACTGTTGTTTGACATCACCCCAAGTTACTGTAACCGTTATATGCCACGGAAGTCAACGTGTGAGACAATGTGTTCTTCTGTTGTCTCAGGGCTTTTTTTACAGTTTAGTTTGAAATGGGGCACGGTTCGCATGGAAAAATTGCTAAAGTGAAAGCTGTCAAGAGCTTGGCGCACACTGAGAACCTACAACCTGAGTTCGGTTGCACTCGCACTGTGTCCCGATTCGTGTGAATGTCAAAGCGCATGCGTTTTAGCCGATTACAATGTCATTAGTTGAATAACATACATGTAAGGGATGATAGATGATTGATGTGTTGATGATTTACCTTAGATACGAGCAAGAGCGAGTGTATTCACGCATAGCGAGTGCAATCAGGGCAGCAAATGAATGGCAATTCACGGTCTCCTCAAAAGAGTCTGTTTGCAAGCAGCAAAAGCCGCCTTCAAGTGACACGCATACGGTAAACCCAAGTATTGTTTACTCAGCTGCACCAAATTAATAAAAAGAAAACAATTTATTGAACCGCGTTCTGTTTTCTATCATGCCCATGCACGTTTGTGATGACGCAAGATAAATGCAAAAGCACCAGGGTTCAAGTTGAGTATGAAATCAAACCAACACTGCGGAGGCACAGGGAAGAATCACGCTCGGACCATAGCAAACATGCCCAGTATAAAACACCCTGAGAGTTGATTGACAGCTTTTAGGTGCGTTATGGGCAGTGCCACCCTTTGGTTACATGAACGCGTCACCACCACATCAGCACCGAAAACATGGGAATTTTTTAGATGATAATTGCACAACCTATTCTATAATTAAGTTAACGAATCGAATATTCGAAAATCGTGACTCATCCCTAGTTACCTCATTCTTATCCTATCAACATCTGGCAACCCACCTCTACCCATTTTCCAGTGTCAGGCCCTTCCATTAATATACTATGTTACTGAATAAAAGGGGTGCAATGATAAATCTATTTTTTTAATGTAAGCCTGGGGCGTTTTAATTGCAGCATTGGTGCTGATGAGAAGATAAATTAATTGATTGCGTTGTAGCCTAATTGCAGCATGGTTGTTTGAGACACTGCAAAGTAAAGTAATGACAAAAACAAATCCACAAAACTGAAATATCAGTAGTTCAAAATAAAATGTAATAAAATTTAAGTACAAGTGCAGAGTAAAAGTGTCTTTCTCTCTTCTGTTTCACTCTCGGCCATTTTACACCTTCTGTTGATCCTGTTTGCATTCCATTACACTTCACTATTTCTTTATTCCTGAGAAACTACTTGATTATGCCATTATGCCAGAAATTTGCTCCGGTTGACAATCTTCCCATCCTGTTTTTTCAATTACTGACACTCTCAATCTTATTCCATCCATAAAAAAACCCCCGAAATAACCCTACAAATGATGAATTCAGCATGAGGGCAACACAGCGTCTAAATGCACGTTTCTCACGGAAACCGACATTGTCTTTAATTTACCGCTCATTTGAGTGTTGTGACACGTCCGTGCCTCTTTATTCGGCTAAACTAACAGTTCATTTCATCCATAATAACCAACATTATTGTCGTCATTTTGATTTAGACATGAGCTGGAATCCCATCAGCAAATGAATTTTGTTGATGGACTTCTACACTCCCCTTCTCTGTTTTCTCCGCTCCAGTCCGATTTGACAAATTCAATTCAGGGTGAGCCCCCCTTTTGCTTCACCTTGAAAATTCACACAGGCATACATGCTAGGATTTGATTAGTGGATGCTTGGAGGCATGCGGCTTGTTGATTAGAATTGGACGAGGACTGCATTTTGATGGGAACAGACATTACACTGACTCTTGCTCTCTTTCTCGCCACATAAACACTCGTTCTTCCTCTGTATTGCCCTCGTACCTTCTCTGCAAACCTGCGTTGATTCTCTGCATAACTCTACTTTCTTGCCGTCTTTCACCGTACTGTCACTCCCTCATCAACTCCATCCTTCTTTCTTGTCTTCATCTCCTTCCCTCATGATAATTTTTTTCCTCTCACTCCCCTCCTAGTGGGAAGCCTTGTTCCTGGCCATTGGCAGGTTCTCAATACAATCAAGGGGAAAAGCTGGTGAATGAAAGAAACCTATGGCTTTTTTTGTATGCAGCTACGTATTACTCTGCTCTCTGTTGATTATTTTGTTACTATGGTACATTTACCTCTGTGGTGAGATGTGATTAACCAGATCTTAGGGGGCCTGAGCCCTCAACTCCCATCGCAATCAGCCGCAATACCTAAAAGACTGGCCAAGATTTCATCTTCCTTTCACACCTCTCTATGACTACAAGTTAAATATGTTCAGAGAGCCTTATTCTGTCTACGTACACCCAAGAGACCCCATGTACTGGAAATCATTACAATCCCTTTGGAGTGGCTGAAGCAAGGGGAAGTTACTGAACAGAAAGATATAAAGGAAGCCGTGGGGGAGTGGGAAAGAAAAAGAGAAGAATGTAGATCCATATTTAGGACATGGTGGCTTGTATCAGGTCCCTTCATCATAGCATCATAGAACTCATAGTTTTGATCCTCCTATGGTTTATTTGCATATAGTGAAGGACTAACTCAAGGGAAATGGTGACATGTATTCACAATATATGGTGGGGGTACACACAATATCATGTTTTTTGGATTTAGTTGTAGCGAGATCTAGCCCCAGGGGAAATGGTGCGGGATTTATGCATGCGTTTAATCGTGTTACGATCAAACATGCATAAATCGGCACAGAGGGGAATTTGGATATTAACAGTTGATTTATAACGGATTATAACAATTATTAATATCTAGGGCTTGATTTAACTTTTAGAAATTTCTTTGATTCTAGAATTGAGTTCAAAGGACGGATAATTGTCCACCAACTATCTCCCTTTTAATAAGTCTTAGACAAGGCTTCTCTGGTCAGGAGAAGTATCTGTCCTTTTAATTTGTAACAGGGTCGGTTCACCGTAAAAGTGACCTATGAGTGAGCAATTCAGGCACAATCACGTGTGAATATATATATATATTTGAATAAATCAACAAACAATAAACAAACATACACAAATTAACTGAAAGCAGGAGGGAGAGTGAAGAGAGAGAGAGAGACAAAAGGAAACGGTGGTATTACTGACACAACCTATGAGCACAAGCAAGAAATCAGTCCAACTTATTGGTATAAGCTCAAGACTTTATAACGACAGCTTAAGGGATACTTGCATATGTTTCCTTGATCGCGAATTCGTGCGTGTGGGGGAATTCCGCGATCCGGTCCGTGTTTGAATCTTGCAGGGTGTGTCCTTGGAGTCCGCGGGAAATTCAACTTTGGTTCCTTTGTGTGGTAATGTCCTTTGGAAGATGGCGCGCAGGCCACCCGAAAATCCGCGTCGAGGACGAGTCCAGAAAGGGGGTCAAAAGCAGGGAAAGAGAGGCGCGAAGAGAGAGAGCCGGAGAAACCAAAAAGGGGCAAAAGAGAGAAGGGCGAAGAGAGATGGCAAGAGAGAGAGAGGAGAGCCTAGAGGCCACTTAAGAAGGGCCCTCATGGGGCACGCCTCTTTTGTCGGAACAGCCAATCGTCGCGAAGGAACTCAGAAGCGGGAAATCTCCCTTTGTCTTCGGGTCTCGCCTCATTAACATGTTTATGGCTTTCTTAGGTATGCAGACTTTGGGGTTTTGGTATGCAGACTTTGGGGTTTTGGCATAAAAGAAAGAGTTTGATGCATCATAGTACCACACAATGCACATAGACGGTCTACAAATTGAGAGACAAAGATTTCGAGACCAAGCATGGGGAGTTTAACTTAAGAATTAAAGGAACGGTGAGGATTGACGTCATTCTTCCTTAAGCATTCACTGGCTATAAGTTTCTCACCTATCAAACACATCTAAAATGGTTATAACAAAAAGCATGCATACATACAGGGAACACAGCACATCTAAAATGAAAAATAACTAAGTTAAAAGTCTCATAACCCCCTTTGGGTGCGTTGTGGTGTCCGTGGAATGCAGAAGGCTGGTTTGTGTCCTTTTTAGAACCGTTAACCTGTCAGTCTGCACTGTCCATGGAGCGGACCTGTTTACATTTCACTGCCAGGTTGTATATTCTGTATATAACTGTGTATGTGACAAATAAAACTCTTGAATCTTGAAATTCATGGACACTTTATTTTTCTGCATGTTACGCACAGGGCTCTGTGTTGTACGGGAATACATGTTTCAATGTGCATGTGACCTGTTGAAATGCATCAGTGGAATTATTCAATGTAGTTTCAAACGTTTTATTTTAAATAATTTGGTCACACTTATTTGGTCACAATATTGACAAAGAAAATAAATCCACATGATACAAACTCAATGTTCCCATTTAGATCCACTTAAAAATCCACCTTTTCTATCATTTATTTATTTTATGGCATGTATGCGTAATCTAAAAGTGTGTGTATGTGTGTATGTGTGTATGTGTATGTGTGTATGTATGTGTGTATGTGTATATGTGTGTATATATATATATATATATATATATATATATATATATATATATATATATATATATATATATATATATATATATATATATATATATATATATATATATATATATATATATATATATATATATATATACACCTTTTGACTGGCTATTTCGTGATGAAACTGTCACGAGGACTCATTTTGTCTGTGAAACTGTGGTGATATCAATCCTGCCACAGCTCAGCTAGGAGAGCACTTCCTCAGTCTCATTGGACCGTCTCTGTATTGCTCTCCGTTTTACTTTAAACAGCATTATCTTTCTCTCTCTCCTCTGTTCTCTTCTCCAGTCCACCTTAGTTTCCAGTTTCCGGGTTGTGGTCAATTTCGGCTGTAATTTAGCCTTGGAAGCACACCCACTCCTCTTGACACTGGCTTTCTGAAAATTGTCTATTGATGCTCACTGCTCTTCTACACTTACACTGAAGCAATTTCACACAGTTCTGCGAGACCGCACTCAACACAGCCCACTATGACTGACATGATCAACAGCTCATAGTATGGCAGATGAGCTTTTCTCTTGTTCTTACCTGACTGATTTTAGTGGGCTTAACCACCAATTTATCAGTGATTCTCTTTGGCCACTAGAGACTTAAGTACACAATGAATCACAACTTGAAAATTTTGTTAAATTGCAGTGTAAGTTTGTTTTTCAGGTGTTTGTGGAAAAGAGTGAGGCTTGAACAATGAAGTTTACCTGCATCTTAAGAATTTTAAGGAATAAATTGACGGAAAGATGTTTGCATGCATGCATGCATATTATTGCCTGAGTGGAAGTTTACTTTGAAATAGACTGCTGATTGCCATGAATATAGCCATTGCTGCTGATATGGCATTAATCATAAATAAATCAATTACTTTGAAATAGCAATTGTTAAAGTGTTAATTTTAATTTAGTGTTAAATTTATTTAGACAAAATAGGATTTTCTTTTAAATATCTTAAATATTATATATTTTAAAATCTGCCATTTATTATTGGCGTAACATAAAAATAATTATAGTTTTGATATCATATAGTGTATATTATATTATCTGAGTATTATACTCAGATAATATAATATGCAAAATATTTTATTGTAGTGTCTGCTTTGTTGGACAATGTTATTACTGTTACATCCAAATAAAAGCTTATGTTTGCAGAAACATCTGTTATATGCTGCAGTTGTAATTGAATGAACTCTGTAACCTGCTTGCTATACACAATGGGTTAATCGGTCTGTTTATGCTTATTGAATTCCCTCATTATTAATCAATGCCTCGCTCGACACGCTTTCCCTCTCGTTATTGGAGAGTTAAATTTCCGCCATGGCAATTCCCACAGACAATAGAGGCCAAATCAATGGAGATGTAGAGCGCGAGATTGTGTCTGAATGGAATTAAAATAAACATCTTTGCTCTATTAGCAATGCCTTTCACTTTTAGCTCCAGGGGGAGAGCTTAATTTGTTGAAGGTGGAATCTAGTGACGTTAAATGGGGTCTGACAAACTCCACTTTGATAAAGATTATTGACTCTTATTGTTCAGTCCTGGTATGTAATACAATCTGGTTTGTTTAGGTAATATGAAGTACATACTTCAGTTTTAGAGCCAATGGCCTAAACTGCTTGACCATGAATTATTATATAATTATTAGGGATGCACCGATCCGAGCTCCGATCCGCCATTATTTGCCGGATCGGGTATCGGTCACACATGACCGATCCAAATCCGATACTGTCCGTATATTATTCTGTGTTATTGTTCAGCCCCAGTGCCCCACAAAAGCACAAAAACATTATTAAGCATAATCAACGCTTCGTGCACTATATTATAAGTGTTCTGAAGCCATTCCATAGTTTAATGTGAGGTACAGATGAATATTTAAGTCATTAAATTCAAGTTCAATGCATGCTTCCCTCCGCTGAGGCTCAGTCACTCAATTCAGCTTTCAAACTGCATGTCGCATTCGGTTACCACAGTCAACACGATGAAACTCTCTCCAAGATGATTCAATGTTCCTATTATTATGCTTGATCTGTAGATAACGGTATATGGTTTTGCATAAAATGACTTTATCTTGCTGGTGTTTATTGCTGTAAATCGTGTGTATTTCTACCGGGTGTCTGTTAATCACAACACTGGACTAGAGATTGTATTGTTCTTCACACGCGGTAACTGAAATGTTAAACTGTTCCCTTTGTGTTTTGAACTTCTCAATGCGGACGGAGCGCTGCGCGCTGTGACTCCATGTTGCTTCAAGCGCATCATCCTGTGCACGGGATGTGCATACGCACTTTGTGCCGCTCTATTGGAGCCATTCGTATTATTATAAAACTTTTGCGCTATGAAAGATTATTAATAGCCTTTCTTGTTCTGCCCTATCTATAATATGTTGCTGCCTCATTAAAAAGATGCGCTATACATTTAAAATAAATGTAATTTCTTAGTAAACAGGCCCTATTTCTATAAATATATTTACTTGTTTTTCCATGAATGTATTTTACAACAATGTGTAACATTTTACCAGATTTAGAGCTACACTTTTTCACTTTTATGGGTTTTTTTTCCCCCTCTTAATGTTTAGATTTTATAAAATTATTGTGCACTCATGATTTTTCTAGAGTAACTTTTGCTGCAGATACTCAGAATTTTTTATATCAGATTGGATCGGTTCTGAAAAAATGGTATCCGTGCATCCCGGTGGATCCCTACTCTCATTTGTATTATGTATATTATGTAATTATGTGTGTGTGCATATATAGTGAAAAGTAGATCTGATAACACATCTGATATCTTCCTTGGATGTTCTATCAGCTATCAGAATTACACTTACAATATTTTGATTTTTTTTTTTTCCAGCTGGGTGCAGAGTTTTGGCCATGAGGGTCTGGGCCTCCTGTTGGATACACTGGAGAAGCTCCTCCTCAAAAAACAGTAAAACAAATTCCATTATCATATTTCTTAAGCAAAGGCTTCCTACTAGGTTTGTTAAACTAATTGTGCTCTTTATCCTCAGCATGTAGCTCTGTACAGTTTAACTAAACTCTTTTACTCTGTTTTTGTCTTCTGTTCTCACTGAGCTCTTCCTGCATTCACTCACTCTTTCTTTCTTTTTGTGTTTTTTTTTTCCAGTCAAGAAAAGGTGGATAAGAAGTGTCAACACAAAGTCATTCAGTGCCTCAAGGCTTTTATGAACAACAAGGTAATAACGTCACCGAGCTCACTTTATAACTACCTCCCACTTCAGATAACTCTTATGTCATTGGACAGTTATCAGTTTTCAAAGACCACATACAACCTGCAGCTGAATATGGTTGTGACTCTTCTTCTCAATGTGAGATTCACAGTCTTCACTCCCATTGGTGGTTGTTAAACTGTTAAGCTGTAAAAGATTTTGCTTGCACATTTTCACCAGTCCCACAACAAAACACTGATACATTTTATATATAGCCATGTATTTTTTTATATTTGCTAGAAATTGTATGTTTTTTTTTTTCAGTTTTCTTTCTTTACAAAAATATTTAAAAATGTTTTTCTTTAAACAAGAAAAGTTGAAACAGTTATAATGTAACCCAATCCCATAAATTCATCATGCTGGAAAATTATTATTCAACACTTTCAAGGTCATTTTTGCTATTTTGACACAATCTCATTTATGTCAGCCGCAAAGGTAACATTATTTTAATGGCCAATCAGCAGAATTTGTTATAAAAATGCAGAATACATTACAGAAAATCAAACTGTTAAGGTTGCAAGGCATAACAATAGATGTAAGAATTTTAGTTGCAATGTTGCACAGGAATAATATGCCAAAACTTTGCAGGTTGCACATGGCCAAATAATAAAAAGTCATTTTAAATGTATTCAAAGTCATTTTTAATACTTATATTTTTTCATAGTAGAGGAATAAATAATGTGCGCTGTCATTCTAAACAATTTATAGTAATTTCACTCAATAGTGACAAGTCTAGAATCACATTTTATTAAATGTCACTAATGACATAGAATATGTGGAATGAAAGTGTGAAAGTGACAAGTGAAGGCAAAGTATGGTAACCCATACTCAGAATTTGTTCTCTGCATTTAACCCATCAAAGTTAGTGTACACGCTTTAGGAGCAGTGAGTAGTAAACACGCACACTTCAAACTATGGACCCACACACCCGGAGCAGTGGGCAGCCATTTTTGCTGTGGCGGAACGATTGGGGGTTAGGTGCCTTGCTCAATGGCACCTCAGTCATTTCCTGCCGGTATAGAGAATCGAACCCACAACCTTCGGCATACTAGTCTGACTCTCTAACCTACAAGGCCACGACTGCCAGCAGATAAATATGCTGCATAAATATGTAGCATATTTATCTGCTGTGGATGTATTTCATAAGTTTCAGATGTACGTTTTTTGAAGTAGAAATCTCATCATTACCCTAAAGCACCAGCTTCAAACAAGACTCATTCCAACCACTGTTGTGTGTCAGCCAACCCCTCTTCATCAACTGGCGTGTTACATCTCCGCTAACTCATCGCACGCTTGCTTCTCCCTGTCGGACGCACGTACCTGGGGCAGCTTTCAAATGGTCAGGAGCGATAAGAGCAGAGCTTCAGATGAAGGGGGCTGCAGACAGCCACCACTCTGAACTCGGGAGGGGGTTACTCCGCACGGCCAAGGTGGAGAGGTCTTAGGGGGCTTTTGATGATTTGCACACTCCTTTTAGAGAGAGGTGTTAGAAGTTGATCTCCAGTGGTGTCTCTGATGTTGTTGAGATAGCCCACGGTCTGAGGAGTTACCCCCGCCTCGTGCACACATATATACACACACACACACGTACAGATAGAGATCTGTGGTGTTTTGATCCATGTTCATTCACTGGGTATGTGGCAGATGTTAGACAGACATGTTGTCTGGTGTCAACATATCCCATGGTGTTTGAGTGAAGCTGAACTGATCTTATCTGAGAACCTGTTAGCAGTCATCTATCAGCCTCGCTAACAGGTCCGACTCTGTCATTTATGATGGCGTATATCAATGGTATTTTATTAAAGTAAGCATCGATATTACAGTGCATCAATATTATAAATGTAAAAGGAGAAAAAAGTTATGCACATATTGGCTGATTAATTTATTCGTCTGGAGCAGTCAATATTGATTCTACATGGTTAATATTAGATATTTATGCATCCTAATTTCAGCTATTTTGTTTAGATTAGACTTTTTAAAGTAAACTATTGTTTTTGTTTTATTTAGACAACATAGCATAGAATATCAGCTATTATTTATCAATTATTTCTGTTAATAAAATTGACTTATCAGTATCGATGAGATGATGGGATCTGTGGCTTTTACATTGCAAAAAGCGTAACGGCTAACTTGGATCACGTGAGGATCATATCACGTGCAATGACATCAGTGGCCATTGTTCAGAGTTTTATGACAGTCAGTTACAGTTTGTTACACACAGTTTCTTGTGGATTAGCGCGTTCGTCTTGTGAATAATGTTCAATATTTGGTGTTATATTGCTAGTAAACATACAGTAGGACTGCAATGTTTGTGGAATGTGCTTCACTGAGTGGAAAAAAGAACACAAATTGCTCTGTTAGCTGCAGATTACTGGTCACTAAGATTTAAGATTTGAATCTGTTAATTAAAAACAACTTTATTGGGCATGCATAGCAGTGATACTAGTCACAAATTTTTTTATTGTAATTTAAATGTGGAAATGTGGAATTTCAATTTTATTCATCTTTATTAATTAAAATCTTTTATATTTTGTTTACCTTCATTCATTAAAAAGTGCTATATCATTATTAGGCATACACAGCAGTCATAACTCTATAATTTAATTAAATTCCAGTCTTATTTATCTGTTGAAACCTGGAAACCATAAGAACACATCATTGTATATTTGTTTTTCATTAAACTACAATATAGTAGAAAATTAATAATTTAATTATAAATTTAGCCTTTATTCATTAAAATGCAGTTTTGGTTTCTAGTAGGATGGGTATCGAGAACCGGTTCCATTTTAGAACCAGTTCCAAATTGCCCAGAACCGGTGATTCGATAAGAGAAACGTATTTAGATTCTGCTTATTGGTTCCTGTGTGCGCATTTTAATGTCATTTAAAC
The DNA here is from genome assembly GCA_018749465.1 of Paracanthobrama guichenoti. Lineage (NCBI taxonomy): Eukaryota > Metazoa > Chordata > Actinopteri > Cypriniformes > Gobionidae > Paracanthobrama > Paracanthobrama guichenoti. The sequence continues at coordinate 21,173,121 of CM031953.1, forward strand.
CATTCAAGTTCAAAAGACTTGGCTTCACAAGTTCAAAAGAATGGCTTCACATAGTGAATAGTGCACGATAATGAATTCTCTTCCCAAACGAATGGACAATTAGACACAAAAACATGTCAAAATATTCTCATAAACAGTCGGTTTTGTCTTAAAACAGTTGTAAGGAATGAAAACGCATGTGTAAGGATGAAAACGCATGTGTAACAGTATTTTGGATCTTAAAGTGACGGCAGAGTTTCCTGATGCATCTCTGATAACGTTAATCAAACAAAAGGCAACGAGAAAATTCACTCGCTGTTCTAGACAGAATAACTTTTGTGACTATATTTGTAATGTATAACCTATATTTTATTAATAAAGTGCAGTGTTATTTTACATTTTGATTTACAGTATCTGTACCTGAATACCTGAAAATGTTTATTTCAACACAATCTTTGTGTTTAATTGTATCTTTGTAATTGCTAATTTGTTTTTGTTCTTTTCTGAGTGTTTACTTGTCTTTAATAATGCTTGAAATGTATATTAATTAGGCGAGTTGTTTTTGCTATGGTGTTTTAAACCATAGTGTGTAAGTGTTCTTTAGCCTGTTGATTTTTGTTCAGGTGTTCAGCTACAATTAAATGTTTTGCAATAGGACTTAACCTTATTGGAATCGATAAGAATCGAAATCGTTAAAATTCAAATGATACCCAATCCTAGTTTCTAGTAATTCTGAAGAGCTTGACCTGCTGGATCAGGTGTGTTTAATTAGGGTTGGAGCTAAACTCTGCAAGTCCCTCTGCAGTTGGCCCTCCAGAAACTGAGTTTGAGACCACTGACCCTACAGTATGTATTGATGTTTTTTCCCCCACAAGAGCTTCAGAATTTGATTTCTTTTTTTTTTTTTTTTTTGAGATTGTATTCAATTGTCTCGACATTGACTCTAATTGACACTCCATTTGTTTAAAATGGAAGCAAAGCAATTAAGCGCATCAGTGAATCTTTCAGTAAATCTGTCATGGTCACCCACTGAGGAAATATAAATGGGCTGAGGCCATTGTTGTTTTCCTGAGGCCTGTTTCTATAGTGTCACAGAAAAACACTTCTGTGTAGTCATTTTTCGAATTAATTTGTTGGAAATCCCAGTTGTGTTTTCTGCAAGTTCAAAATCTACTACACATACCTCTCAGCCCTAAAGGTCTGGTGTAATCCCAAGCACCCGACAGGTGCAGAGAGCCTTATTTACCCAGAGGCCTGTCACCACTCCAGACCTCTCACTTTAGCCCCGCAGCATCATGGGACATATTCCGCCCATGTTGCCTGCCAGCCAGGTGCTCCCGTCCAGCTGTCACCAACTCCCATCGAATGAAGACAGAAAATGGCTCAAATATGTTTACATCCATTACTGTGCGTAAACACTGTGATAACGTGTTATCTCCCCTGTGCCTCTGAGGCAGGAAGGGTGTTTTCATACCTAAGTTTGCATAAAAAAACTCCAGAAACATCTGTTCTGAATGACAACAAGTCTGAGATATGGCAGTCGTAGGCATCAATTGGCATGAGTTATGGAGCAATTAACACAACTTGGTGAATTTGCTGTCCTAAAGCTTTTTAGTCAGAAATTAATTCACTCAGCATGATTCATGTCTTGAAAATTGCTAAACATCAGTCACAAGTAGTTTTGTGCTGTTGCAAGATGGCAGCTGATTTGGGTCTTCCAAATGTAGTGTCACATTGACAAATATTTATATTTGTTCAATTCTAAATAAGCATATCATGAAAGTTCATAATTAGTCTTTCCATTTTCAACAATGAGACCAAAAAAAAAAAAAAAAAAAAAAGTTTTTTTTTTTTTTTTTTGCCAAGTGAATCTCTTATACCTAAAGATTGACAGTAGAGAGATATTGTCTTTTAAGTTACATCAGAGTGTTTAGAATTAATGAGGAATTTATCCTGTGGTGTTGGCGCTGCGGTCGTCATTAACCGAACCCCCGTGTTCAGACGTGGATATATTCTCCCCTCTTTGACTCCTCGCTTCTCTCTGCGGGTCTCGATCCGCTCTTGTCGTTCCAGACCCCCAAGGCTTTTCTGTCCTGTGTCTGTGTTCTTCATTCACCTTTATGCTTGCCATTTCTTTCTTTCTTTATTTCACCCTCCGTCTCTCTTTCACGCTACTATTAACATATCCCTGATCGCAGATTTGTCATTACTTCAAGGACAGAGCAACAGGCAGCTACGCCATGTCCTTCTTTGGTTCCTCCACTTTTAAAGAGTCACCTCTAATTTAAAACTAAAACTCTTCTCGAATGTGTCCCTCAATATTTTATATAACTTAATCTTTTTCTTTGGTTTGGTTTGGTTTGTTTGGTTTTGGCATTAATTGTTACCACATTCGGCCAGTGACCGGTTTTGACAGACAGCTCCCCCACCACACACTTCTCTGTTCAGCCTAGTCATTAGCTCTCCTTTTTAGCTCTCCGTTTTGTGCAGTAATTCTTTGAAAGTCATTACATACAATTCAGATTCACCGAATTGATCTTTTACTGAGATGCTGTAGATTTAAGTGGTGCAGTGTCTCAGTGGAATAGAATTGCAGGAATCGCTGAGTTACACCGGGTTATGAATTACATAAATTTTTCTGTCTGTCTGCAGTATGGACTGGAGCGGATCTTTGGAGAGGAGACGAGTCTGGCACTGTTGGCCCAAGCCATTGACCCTTGTCAGCCGGCCATGATGACAGATGTGGTTAAACTGCTTTCTGCAATCTGTATTGTGGGAGAAGAAAATACGTAAGCCCTCCCGACTTGCTTTTTCCAGCCTTTCAGTTAAAATCAATCTGGTTATGATGCAATTATTGTTTTTTCTTATTTCAGCCTCATTTTATTATTTAATTATTCAATTTTATAGTTTCTGTTGGAGTTTTATGTCCCCATTGTGATATTTAACCTCAACATTCTCAAATAGGGTATCAAATATTTATTTAATATATTTTTGTGTTCTCAAATGCTTTTTTTGGGCCACTGTTTGTTGAACTTCATATCATGGCATCATAATTAAGTTTTTATAAGGAGAGCATACATTTAGCTTGGATGCATACATGATTCATCAGGACTACTTCATCAAAACAGTTTTTAAATATCAGCTCCATGTAAACACTGACAAATGTGCAGTTGTCTTTTATGAAAAGTCTATTAGGAGCAGTAAGTGCATTTAAACTGACCTCCATACCAGTGAGAAGTGCAATCCCAGCATAATTCTCATAATTCACAGACTAAAAAAGCCGTAACATTTACTTTTACTTTTTTCCTGCATAAAGTTTGGAGAAGGTCCTTGAAGCCATTACCACGGCAACAGAGGGAAGAGGGGTGGCCCGCTTTAACCCTATCGTCCAAGGCCTTAGTGTTCGCTCCGTCCAGTTACAGGTAAACGTTCATATGCCTTCTTGTTCACTCATCTTCTGCTGTTAAATCCCTATCAATGCCTTCATGACCTTGTACGGTAAAATACACACTCAGCCAAATATACATATTTATACCTGTGCTAGATGCAAAATAAAGTGAATCTGCTCTCAGGATGAACTGGTGCCACTTTCTAAAGAAAACGAAAATAGGATCACTCTGATTTTTGTGTGTGTAATTTTTTCCCTATATATACACACATACACACACACACACACACACACACACACACACACACACACACACACACACACACACACACACACACACACACACACACACACACACACACACACACACACACACACACACAAATATGAAATGTTGGAGAAATGTGATGATGCTTTAAAATATGAAACTAAGACACCAATAGGTGGTGGCAAGTGACTTAACCCCTAGAAGTCTGAGCTGTTTTGGGGCCCTTTAGAAGTTTTGACATGCTCTGACATTTGTGCTCTTTTCAGTTGCTTATAAACGCATTAAATGGCAAATGTGTCATTACACTGTATTCAGCACAAACTGGGCTACCATAATAAGAGAGCAACATGTATGTACATGCTTGTATTTTTGACAGAATAACGTTTATGCGTGGTTTTTGAAAAAAACTTTGTCTTGCTTTAAGGATGTTTTTATTGGCAAAAGATTTTTTTTTTCTTCAGTGATTGCACAAATGTCACTTAAAATTGCTAGTTGTCTTTATCTATTAAACACTTATCTACTGTCTATTAAACACTCAAGACGAGACACGGCAGGTGAAAACATCTTTTTTTCATGCAGTGGTCAATTTTGAGATTTTGGGCCAATTTCATGTAAAAAAAACAAACAAAACAAAAATGTCAACAGTACACATAAAGATGTTTATTTCATTATATTTTGTCAACTTGCGCCTTTAGATTTCTACCAGAAATAATCAAACGAAAGCATTCTAACGCGAGCTCCCGTGCCGTCTCCATTCACTGAAACATGTCATGCCTGGGATCATTATAAAGTCTCATACACAGCGCTGTCTAATCCAAATATGGCCATTTCCTTTGTAGAACTAACCAACCGTGAAAGTTTGCAGCCGAAAACCACATCTGATTGGTCGATACGAATTTCTCACTACGTGATACGCGCTGCCGCTTCCTTATGTATTCTCCACCTGAGAGAAAATGCAGACAACGCCGAAATCGGCTCATAAACGTTCACAGAAAAGACCAAGTAGCAAGAGCTGATGAAAAGAAAGTAAACAACAACAGATTAGACAACGAAACCCCGTCAGAATTAGATTCAAATAGTTATAGATGGACATACAAATAAACAGGCACAGTTTTTTTTGCAGTTTTTGTGACTGTTGTTATGCGTGTTTAAGGTAGTTCTCTTCAGCTTAAGGCTATTGCTATTAATTATTCATTTATTAATTTATCAATTTCCATGTGTTTTAAATATTATACACTACTGATATTAATGAACTGAATGTATATTTTGTTTGTAGGTTGGGGTTTTCATAGAAATGTATGCAATTATACAATATAAAACTTTAAAGGCCGTTTTCTCAAAATTAGTTCAGAGTCAGATATATCCACTTCAGTAGCACCTACAAGCACCAACTTTTCCAGTCTTATACTTAACTATATTCTGAAGGCTTTTCCAGAGGATTTGTTGATATAGCATTCCTATCCTGAGTTATAGGTCTCATTTTACTCCAAAAACATGGCGAAAATTGTTCTTTTTTTAAGGCTATTCAGTATTCTCTAATTTACTAAAGCATAAAATAAGATATCCAGAATCCCCTCTGTAAAATCCTCTCATCTAATATGTCAACAAATAGAACCAATAATTTTAACCCTGGTCCTTTCCAATTTCCAGATTTGTTTTTGGAAATGTATGCAAATGAGCGTATATTTAAGTATATAAGGCCTCATTTGCATATTAAAACATTAATTTACACAAGTTGTAATTCACTTTTTTCTTATGTTCATGCCAGTAATAAACTGGAGAAGTTTCACAGTGATATCTTGTAATTAAAAAAATCCCTGTTCACCTGTAGTGTCTCACCTTAAGTATAAAACAACCTGTTTTCACAGTGCTGTTCACACTATTGCAAATATTGTGTGCATTGCTCAGGTGGGGAAATACATTTCCTTTATATACTATTCCATTTTGAGTTTCCGCAGAGATTTGGGGGCTGCTAAATGGTCATGCTGAGATGAAGCACCAGCAATGTGCTTGATAGTGACTTCAATATAACGATGAAGTCACAGGGCCCTGAAACGCAATTTACACTTTAAAATCACCTGCGTCTGTGTATAGAGGCCTACACCTTCCTACACAGAAAACAAATGAGCATGCCTGCTTGTTGAAGATCAGTCTTTTATACAAGAACACATTTCAAAAGCTTAGAAGTAAAAATACTCAGTGCTCCTTTAAACTGTGAGTTGCTTATTTAGGAGTGAAATTCGTCTTTTTTAATGAATTAAATGTTATAAAACTTAATTTCCTGCGCCTTTCTCACAAATCAACATGACCTTTTGTTTAGCCAGCATGCTTAGGGGCTCAGGACATTTGTACGATTAGTGCTGCCAGTTATAGCACTTCATTAGCATTGTAAAGCACAATCTGGCATTAGTCAAACATCCCTGATGAGATTTAAAATAATCATTCCATAAATAATTAATAATTTGACTATAGATATATGGATATAGTCCTGTGCCTGTAAATAAGACAGAAGTGCACCATGAGTCAGGGTCTGTAAACCACAAATCATGTAATGGACAGTTTTCCTAACGGTAGACAGTACAGTAGAAAACTTTATTTGATATTCTAGAGTCACAAGCCATGATTGACTAATAACTGAATAGATCATGGCTAAATCAGAGCACTAATGTGTAAAAGTAGGTGTAAAAAGACTATCTATCTGTCTGTTATTCTATCTAGTGTCTTATCTATCATCTCTATTGTCCGTTGTTCTTTCGTCTCTCTGTAAAAATTTCTATTTTTTAAATGCCCATCTCTGACTCCTTGTGTCCCATACCTTATCTGAATGTTGAGTTTTGACCATCTCCAGGCTGTCTTGTTCCAGAATATGTGCACACATTAAGTGCCCTGCTCCTCTGCAGTGTGCTGGCCCTACAGAACAACATGCACTGGTTTGGATGCGTTAATTTGCGTGGCTTCATTGTTAAGGCTGATCAAAGTAGCCGTGTTTCAATTTAATTGATAGCAGAGGGAGGTGAAAGAGAGGCACAGATCTTTTCCTTCAAATATGTATAGCGCGAGCACATGTTCACATACTTTCACATATCCAGCATTTAGGATAAACCACTAACTCAGCAGTTAATGTTACAGCTAAAAAAAATATTATTTTGACATGATAGAATGCTTTCATTGTGCTTTAATGCTTTACTGTGACCTGCAGAGAGCAACATATTTAGCAGTGCTGTGACTTGAGCACTCACTCACAGAATATTATATTTAGCATTAATCAATGCACTAATATCTCCTCTTTTAGTCCAAAAGCTTTTTGTAGTGTTGAATAGTTGATACGAAGCAATTGCATGCAATGCAATAGCAGGTGACATGGGAAACGGCCCCTTATTGGTTGGTTTCTCTCCATTTAGGAATTGTTTAAATGACAGCTGAAAAAAAATATCCAAGACATGCTGATTAATATCCATGGCCAACTGGTGTGTTTAGAGGCCTCTAGTAATGTTCTGTTGATTGACTGGTTATTGTTCCTGTTTGCTAATAGTCAGCTGTGATCTCTTTTAACCACATTAATCATATATCAAAGACCGGTATCACTGAGAACAGTTTTGGAGTTTTCTTTAGGGTTTCTTTTTCTCGCTCCACTCTCCTGTTCTTGCCTGATATATATTTAGGGGCTGTATCTTCAAATAGATGCTCTTAGAGACATTCATAAAGTTCAGGTTGTTTATGTAGGAGTGAGGCAGGGAGTGCTCAGGGTCGACCATAGACTGCACATGACAGCTTTATTTTTGAAGAATTTACGGAAAGCTCGAGGATACCAAGCATTTTCCTTTTGCATGTGTGGCTGTGTGCTCATCCATGGGAGTTAGTAAATGATTCAGCATGTTGTTTTATCAAGGCATAATTTGTGTTTTCATGTCTACGTCTAGTAGATTTTTCTTTTAGAACTGTATTACCCTGAGCTAATGGAGAGTGAGTGATTCTCACTGGAATAGATTTTCTCTTTCTCTCCTCATCCTGTCCTCTCACCACTCCCATTTCTCACCAGGCATGTGAAGTAGGCAGATTAAGAAGATGCTGAAGTTATAAATGGCAGATATGTTTTTCTTTTCCCTCATGAAAGCTGTCAGCAAGTGTCTCTTATAGGCTCAACTTTGCTGAGATTCCTCCCACAACTGTTGAGCCACACAAATATGAAAAATACAATGCCATCGGTTCTGCTTATGAAATACTTATTCTGCCCAAGCAGATCTTAAGCAATAAAAGTTTATTATTTTATTTTTTTGCTGTGAGAAAAGGCATCAATATACCTTACCCAACTATTTTTTTTATTCTTGACCTTTCAATTTTTGAGTTAGACATTGCCTACTGTTCTTTGGGCACATGGGTAAAAATATTGATTCTTTGATTAATCAGCCAGTGACTTATAAACCAGTTGTAGTGAATCAGAATCATACAGCACTACCAGTATAGTTCACAAAAGAATTACTCTAATGAACATGCTTATTTAGTGCATCACTCAAAAGACTCAAACTCGGGAGTTACCATTTGAATCATTGATGAATGAACTAAATGAACTATGCAATGTCATGTTTTTTATTTATTATCATCATCATGTTTTGTTTTGACCTTCAAGATTAAGATTAGAAATGTTTCCTACTATTTTTAAGACTGGGTAAAAATATTGATTCTTGACTTATCACAACTCTATTGAACTTGTGACTCTTATGAATGAATTATTTTCAGTAAATCCGAATAATACAGCACAACCAGTATAGTATAGTCCAGCGGCATTTAAAGTTCCAAAATGTCCGGTCTCTATATTTCCTTCCCAGCAGAGGGTCCAGACTATACTTTTTTGGAACGGTTATGGATTTCCATCAGCGCAGCCACAGTACTTTGTAAAAGAAAAAATATCTTAAACACTCAAAATAGTCCTCAAAGATGAGAATTTTGACCCTCGAGAGTCAAAGCTGTGATGTCTAATAAATGTTACAAATATTTACCAAAAAAAGTAAATATATCTCCCAACTGGATATGAATATAAAAAGTTAAGATTAGATGTTTTATCAGGCTATTATGTATTTACTTCAGGCAAGTGTTATACATCATTATAATCTGTTAAATTTCTATTTTTTTGTGTACAGACACAATAAAAACAATTGTGCTAGAGCGTGGCGCTAGCAACAGCAAGGCCATGGGTTCGATTCCCAGGGAAAGCAAGAACTGACAAAATGTAAAAAATGTGTACCTTGAATGCAATGTAAGTCGCTTTGGATAAAAGCATCTGCCAAATGCATAAATGTAAATGTAAATTGTTGTGCTTCTTGCAAAATAAATAAAACAAACATGATGCGCGATCCGCAGCCTCTGTCAAAGACATTCAGATAGTCTTCAGAAAAGTAACTTAATATTTCTCTCAAACATGAGACATATGTCTAAAGAAACGTTGAAATGTCAGGTTTTAAATGATGTAAATCAAATCGAAAACAAATATTCTGTGTTTATGTAATCTGTTTGAAAAGGGAGAATGTCAGTCGTTTGCGATCGTCTAATTATCTTCTCATTATCCGCTAATGCGCCACGCCCACAGAGCGTGCGTTCTTTTGAGATTCAAATCTGACGCGATCCATGAGTAGAGCCGATGCCCACATCAACTCAAACACATCAACACTTCACCATCGGTTTGAGACGCAGTGAGGAATAATCCTGGAATATTTTACCTCAGAAAAAGCTGTTTATTTCTAAGAGCAACAGATCCAGGCGAGGATTGTGAGGTAAGTTTATTCTGTTAGTGTCTGTGACTATTAAACACAAAACACTGTTCAAATATGAATCCTGCTGCAACATAAAATGTCATAGATACAAGACTTTTTAGACAAGATTTATTTGGCTTGTTTTGGCCAGATTATGAAGCGTTTAGGCTATTGGAAGTGTAACATCAATAAAGCTTTTATTAGCAAATGTCTGCTCAGATGCTATAAATATAGTACGGAAATAATTTTGACCACTTCATTTAAGTTTTGTTTTGTAGAAAGCATTTATTTAAAGTGAATTTCGTTTTGTATAAATTGTATCTTAATGTTAATCAATGTTTTTAATATATTTGCTTCTCATTTAATAAGCAGCAAATATAACAGACGATAGCCTTAGCGCTGGGGATCATTGCACTGCACGCGTCTCATAAATTAACCGAAACTCCAAATGATGTTTGAGTATTGTGTGTATCGGATGGTTTACAAAATTAAATGATTCAAAAAAGGTTTACCACTGAAATAACTGGGAAAAAAAGTGTCCCAATCAACCTGAATTCACCATATACTCTCTGAAATCATAATTGCATTGCATTGTTGTTTTAAATCCCAAATATTTTACTTATAACGTTAATCATTACCAATTATTCAGTTATTTGTATTTACTGAATACTGAATTCAGTGTCAAAATATTACGTTTTTTTTCTGAGAATTCTTTCAAAAACATTAAAAATAGTACACTGCAAAAATGCTCTTCTTAGTATTTTTGTCTTGTTTCTAGTCTAAATATCAAAACATTCTTAAATCAAGATGCATTTAGTAGATAAGTAAAATGACATAAGATATTTTTCTTGTTTTGTTAAATATTAAGTGAGTTTTTGCTTAAAATAAGCAAAATCATCTGCCAATGGGGAAGAAAAATAATCAAATTTCTGATTGAAATCTTGTTCCTTGTTTCCGTCCCAAACAGAAATAAGATAATTTTTTGTACCCCATTGGCAGATAATTTTGCTTGTTTCAAGCAAAATCTCACTTAATTTAGATCCCCTACGCAGAAAACAATTTTTTTATCTAGTAAATGGATCTTGATTTAAGAATTCTTTGATATTTGGACTGAAAACAAGAAAAAATACTAAATAAGAAGAGCATTTTTTTGCAGTGTAGTCAAATATTTTGATAATTTCAAATATAATAGGCCTTTGTAATGTGCCTTTGTTGACAACATTCTAAATAAACTACAACAAAATATATTTCCTTTGTCCTGTTGCTTGGCTCTCAGTCACATACCTGAAGCTCATTCATTATGCAGCTCATTATGTGATCTTTTGTTCTCTCAGGTGTGATTCACAGCATTGTTCATGAACAGTCACGCCTCTTTGCATATGGCCTTTGTAAAGAAAGTGTCTTCAAAAATTTAAATCAATGTATTGTTTTATATGAATTAGCAGGCTCAATGATTCTCACATCAGTTTGAAGCAAGAACTCTAGGCAACAACACCCATTAGTCTAAAGTCTTGTGGACGCATATCTATTGTGTGTTTTGAGGCCTTAATTTAAAAAAAAATTGTGTTAAAAAGTGTTTTGTTTTTTTCAAAAACCATGCATAAACATTATTCTGTCAAAAATACAAGCATGTACATACATGTTGCTCACATATTATGGTAGCCCAGTTTGTGCTGAATACAGTGTAGTGACACTTTTGCCATTTAATGTGTTTATAACCAACTGAAAAGAGCACAAATGTCAGAGCATGTCAAAACTTCTAAAGGGCCCCAAAACAGCTCAGACTCCTAGGGGTTAATCTGTAGAAATGTTAAAATGGCGCAATTATATCCCATGGTCTAGATGGAACCAAGCACTGTTCGCCATTTGAATACTGCTGGTATAGTCCAAACAAATGACTCGTGTAAGCCTGTCATTTTTAATGAATCATTCAAAAGACTCATGAACCCAGAAGTTACTGTTAAATCAGACTGATGAATCCTTTACTGAATGAACTCATACCAGCCCTGTATCGGTTGAGACTCACCACTATAAATAATCTGGTATCAGTGTGGTTTGTTCAATGATTATTTTATCATCAGATGCTATGTGAACAGGAGGTACAGACACACAGGGTCATACAGACAATTCACTGTCTGTTCAATACACCTTGGCCCCCTGAATGCACTAGTGCCTTTTAACTAAACACTTCCTCACACGTGTGTAGTGATTTAGGGTGCAGTGAAAGAGGCTGATCAATAATTGATGATCTGTGTTGCTTGAGGAGATGAGTAGTAGTTTTTGACTGAGGTGATGGAATCCTTTGTTGGCTGAGAGCTCTGTGAGTCATAAACCACGGTGATGCTCTTCAACAGGTCCAAACTGCAGTCTCATATACATTATTCTAAAAACAATCTGCTTCAGTGAGACATTTAAGACCATGATAAACTCACACATAAAAGTATTAAAAAAATAAATAAAATAAAAAAATCAGTAACACTTTAATACTGATCACTAATGATGAAAAATGTCAATCTTGGTCGAATTTGAAGTTTTTGCAAAAATTATTTCATTAAGCCCTTGTCTAGCGATCCCAACGCTCCAAATAGCAATTAAACATCTAAAAGTATATTTATTTGTATGTTTTCTGAGAGGAGTACTTTTGTCCATGACAAATGAAAAATCTAGTGTTATTACCAGGGATTTTAATTTTTAAAAAAAAAATTTTTATGGCTATTTCATTTTTGTTTTGGAACCTTCAGAAAACTTTAACTCGATTTTTCTCAAAATTGACTTCAAACTGGTGTAGTTCAGTCTGATTCCAACAAGTGATCCATCATTATAAAAACATCATTATATAATTTGCTCATTGCGACTCTTTGCCAGCATGGGTCGCTTATACAGTCAAACCAAAATGTATTCCTTCAACATTTTCTCACATTATCACAGTTTATTTGCTATAGTTTAGAAAATGGTAATAATATTCTCTAAGTTAAACTGTCAGAACAAATTCATCTTGATGATGTCATAACTTTGATAGAAAGGTATGTAATGGATTACAATCAACCAATCAGCTGTCAGCTGTTAAATTTAAGTACGCAATTAGATAATATAATTTTGGTCAACCAATTACCAAGCAATGCTTAATTCTGTTCAGTCTGTGGTGTAAAAGATTGCATTAGCAATTAAAGAAAAAACTTGTAAGCAAAACATGGTCAGGTCAAAGTGTCTGAATAATTTTGGTCCCAAATTGTTATCAGTTTTACTGTTCGGTTTACTTTATTTTTCACTCACTCACTCAATCAATCACTCTCACTCTGAATGTTATCTTTCCTTTAGGTGGCTTGCATGCAGCTCATCAATGCTCTCGTAACGTCTCCTGATGAGTTGGACTTCAGGCTGCACATCCGAAATGAATTTATGCGCTGCGGCCTGCGAGAGATCCTGCCGGTAAGCGCCTCCACCACTGTCTGTGTATTAATATTTAAATGAGTTGTCCACTTGAGTGAAATATTGTAAAATGGGTCTGCAAATAATTTATGAGGCCTGAAGGAGAGGTCGCTCTGCTGAATCAATACCTACAGCCAGGATTGGATTGGTCTCTTTCTCTCGGTCTGTCTCCTCTTGGCATTCTGAATGTGGTTATGTTCTATCAACAAACGACTGAAAACTGCCTGAACAAAACAGGAGAGAGTGTGTGAAATGAAAGCCAGAGAGTGTGCGAGTCTGATAGATTAATGCCTCACGCATGTCTTATTTATTATTCAAAACAGAAGCTGCCTCAGAAATGCGACTAGAGAATAAAAAGTGATGGAATGAAAGCAAAATATTTTTTTTTCTTTCTAAATACACATTTTTGAAAATAGTGCTTTTTCACTGTTTCTCTTTTCTCTGTCAAAGTCCACTTAAAATGTTAGTCACATTTTCTTGCAACAAAAGCAGTTGTATGAAATTTTCCCCATGATTTTTTTTCCTCTTTCTTTTTGTCTACTTAGAATTCCACCTGCTTTTTTGCTACCATATTTGTAGGACTTCTATATGTAGTTGACCCCTGTTCTGATTGGCTAACCTCTTAGCCTATGGAACGAGCAACAACACCTCCACAATTTTCAGAATACAGACTAGGTGTTTGTGGAAATGTGTGCCATATGTGGTTCTGACATGAGTACCGTGATTTATTTTTTAAATAAGCTTTTTTTCACCGCTTAGGCCGAGCGCACAAGACGAAAGAAGTGAAATTTTTACATATTGATTTCTGTTGTTTGGTGCACAATATATCTCAGACTAAATTCGTCCAATGAGCTTTATTCTTGTATGTTCTTGACTTTAGTTTCCAGCAATAGTTTTGGTGGACTGGCAGGGAGTTTGGAGTTGTATGTCTACATAGTACATAATCTCTTTATTTCCAAAGACCAAGGAATATCATGTTTTCTATGGCATGGCCCATTTAATTTGTTCTTTTCTTCTTTGTTTCCCCTTGCCTTTCCCTCTGTGTAGAGCCTGAACACTGTAAAAAATGATGCTCTGGATATTCAGCTGAAGGTCTTTGAGGAGCACAAGGAGGAGGACATGATTGAGTTCTCCCATCGCCTGGAGGACATCAGGAGTGAACTGGAATATCCTTTTTGACACTGAGACGCATATAATTTCATTTGATATTCTGTCCGTACTTAAACGCTCCTCAGAAAACTGTGTCGTCGTCTTTTTCTTTCTCCCACTCATTCTTTGATCCTTAGAGGACCGCCAACAATAATATGGTGGTCACATGCGGACTGTAATAATATCTTTGACTATTCTCTTATTCTTTGACCGCATTGATGTTTTCTTAGATTTAATCATAACCATAAATCACCCTGATTAATTTGGTTTCATTAGAGTTTACAGGTCTCATGCTTTGACAAGGCTAGTCAATAGGTCTTTGCTCTGTCTTCATGTCTACACTGTATATAAGAGTACGTATGCTCTTTTTTTCTGTATTTTTCCAATTGTTCCCTTCATTTTACCAGTGGCAGTGCTTGAGTGCTCCTTAACACAGTGTGTACTGATATCGGAGATGTCTTTAATGTGTTATATTGCTCTGTGAAGGACACAAGCACCGAGAGCCATTTTCTTTCCATACTGCAGCACCTGCTGCTGGTCAGGAATGACTATTTCACACGGTGAGGATTGCTTGTTTATGTATTCATTTTATTGAACTGACTGGATAGTGAATGAAAAACAATGGCTATGTAATGTAGGCAGAGGAAGGCTTTGGGAAAAAAAGAAGCTTTGACATGTTAAACATTTTATTTAGTTACTACTTCATTCCCTTCTATTTCTTTGATTTAGTTTGTTTTGCGTTTATTATTACGAATTGATGCATTTTAGAATAATGCTAAAGAATGAGTAGGCGCGTTTGAACTTTTAAATGGTATTGGCCACACAAGGACCTTTCATAAACCTGGGAAAAAAGAAAATGTCTTTCAAAAATGACTCAGGCACTTATAATCCCATTATATTCATCTTGTATTCATGCATTTTCATGAAAACGCTGCCTCTCCTCCCTTTCAAACCTAGTCTGAGGTTTTTATTAATTTCGGTCTAATTAGTGCCAGTGATGCAACAGCACACATCTCCCGGCGTTAAGGTCTCACTAATGACTCAGTGTGTTTTGTGTTAGAGAACAGCTTGTCAAGCTCTTTAGCCAGTGAGCTGTATATTGTTTTTAGAATAACAGCTTTGACAGAAGAGAGGAGTGCAAAGGGAAATAGTGGTGTAAAGATAGAGACCATCTGCTGAGCGGTGGTATCTGAGAAATTCTGCAGCTGATGCAAATATCTATCGGTCTATCTTTTTCTGTCTGTCTGTCTGTCTGTCTGTCTGTCTGTCTGTCTGTCTGTCTGTCTGTCTGTCTGTCTGTCTCTGTCTGTCTGTCTGTCTGTCTGTCTGTCAATCTGTCTATCTCTAATCTGTCTATCTCTAATCTGTCTATCTATTAAATTTTTCTATTTTAAATGAGCTTTATTAGCATGACTGTGTATCACAATGTTGCCAAAGCATTAACATATTGTATATAAATAATAATAAAAAAACTAAAACAAACATATATATATATATACTGTATATGTACAGATCATATCACATGTAGAATAGTAAAGAAATCAATTAATTCCATCTAAATAAGTAAATGAAGCAGGTCTCTCTAGAGACTTAACTGTCTCTAACATTGTGAATGGTTAACACATATTTTGCAGCTGTGCTAACATCAAGTATGAAGGACATTTTCTCAGTATCACTCAGTTTAGTGAATGTTTGTTTTCCTCTCTCCATTTCTAGATTATGATCACATTTGGAGAGGATTTGTCTTTCTTTAAATTGTTTAATTACTAGATAATTGGCCAATTTAGTGGTTGTATTTAGGGTCGAATAGCATTGGAGTTTATTTTGGAGGTCAAAATGTTCTTTAAGTGATTCATCATGATTGTTTTTTACATTTGTCAATTTCTTTAATAATAGTTTTGGGGTTGTAGCTGTGGTCAGTCAGGAGTTGAGTTTGATGGATTAGTTGAAGAGCGAGCGTGTTTAGAGGATGAGATTCTGCTGAGGTTTAATTGGTGAGGAGGGCTTTATATTGGACTGAATCTGGATCAGACTGATGCAGGTGATGCCAGAACTGAACACATCTCTTCTGGATCTTGATGTTCAGTGGGTACAAGCCTAATTCAGCCCTGCATGCATCGATGGACGTGCTTCTGTGGACCCCTAAAATGTTTTTGGCAAATTGCAATTGTAGTTTTTCTACTGAGGTTTTATCCCAATTTAAAAAAAAAAATTAGTACCCCCAAATTTCACATCAATATAAAATAATTGGTTTTATTATTGAATTATATAGTTTTATCCAAGTTTTAGTGGGTAGTTTTAAGTGACTGCATCGTGACTTTGAGCGAAAAGGTTCGGAGGGATTTTTATGATAGTGTTTTAACAGTCAGTCCAAAGCCTGCCGAAGTGCTGATGTCAATGCCCAGATCTGTAGCTCGTGCTGTGCTGTAGGACCTGACCTTTATAAGTCAACTAGTGTTTGTTTCCCTGAGATCTGGCCTTCTTCTGGAACACCATGACTTTGTCCAGATTGACTGTCAGGGCCCACTCGTGACAGTAATGTTCCAGCAGGGACAGGCTCTGCTGAAGGCCCTCAGGTGTGCGGGACAGCAGGACTAGATCATCCACGTACAGTAGACATCTGAC
The DNA here is from genome assembly GCA_018749465.1 of Paracanthobrama guichenoti. NCBI lineage: Eukaryota > Metazoa > Chordata > Actinopteri > Cypriniformes > Gobionidae > Paracanthobrama > Paracanthobrama guichenoti. The sequence continues at coordinate 21,189,706 of CM031953.1, forward strand.
CTGTGTGTGCTGTAGAGTGAGGCCAGCGACAGAAGAGTGACCCCTGACCTCTGTGTGCTGTGGAATGAGGCTGGAGACAGAAGAACGCTCCAGCACGGATGCCAGATCATTAATGTAGATGTTGAATAGAGTCGGACTCAGACTGCAACCTTGCCTCACTCCACGTCCTTGCCAGAAAAATGCAGTTCTGTTATTATTGATTTTCACCGCACTTTTACTGTTGGTGTACAGGGATTGTATAATATCAAACGTTTTTCCACTGATACCAATTTGTAGGAGTTTGTACAGTAAATCATGCCAAATTGAGTCAAAGTCTACAAAACGTGCAAATATTTTCCTTTGTCCTTGATGTTTTTGTTAGAGTATAAAGAGAATTAGGGCTGCAGCTAATGATTATTTTGATAATAGATTAGTTGGCCGATTATTTTTTTCGATTAATCAGATAATCAAATTATTTATTTTTTTATTTACTGACAAAACACACTATTCCCCATCCTGCCCAATGCTGTCCTTCAAACAAATGTGTCAGTCAAGTGCTATGAAAACATACATAGTGAAATATACCTTTCAAAAATTAACCATGGTTTTACAACGAATAAAACAAACTAAAATTAATAATAAATAAAACAGGGTTATTGTAGTTATTCCATGGTAACCACAAATTAACCATGGTTTTGCTTCAATCCATAGTTTAACTGTGGTATTTGTTAGGGTGTACCAATACATCGATATAGATATACATATAAGGAGAATAAGCACTATGAATCGTTCTTCACACTGAAATTGAAAAGAAAGTGCTCAGTAAACTGCTGTATAGGAGCGCTGTGACACGGGGTGCGTATAAGCTCTTTATGCCTCTCTGTATTGGAGCCTTTCATGTTCTAATACTTTTGCACAATGAAAGAATAGTAATAGCATATCTTGTTCTGTCCTACCTATATGTTGTTGCTTAATTAAAAATCTGCGCTATACGTTTAAAATAAATGTCTTTTAATTTTATAGTATTTATATATACATTACACATTTTAGCACAGAAGCCAAAAATACTTTCTTGACACTTTGTCATGTCATAAACTGTCGTTAGATTACCGTGTGAATTTTTTATTTGTGGATGTCCCAATCAAGGGTGCAGGAATAAATAAATATTTTAAATGTTTGTTATATATTTTAGTTACAGTGGTAAAAATGTAACTGGTTGTGTAAAATGGGCACATAATATCATAAAATCAAAATATTGATTGATATACCCCTTAATTGTATCGTAGAACTTTTTGAGGTTTTGGAAAATATCATATCGCTGACTATGAGAATCGATATATTGTGCTGAACAGTCCGATTTACACCCCTAGTATTTGTGTGGTTATACAAATGGTAGTCAGTACGGAAAAAACATGGTTTTATTATAAAAAAACAAAAAACAAAACATGGCTTTACTGTCTAATAGAACCGTGGTTAATTTTTAGTAAGTGTATATCTGTGCTATAGCCTACATTATATGCAAAAAAAAAAGTTACTACATAAAAAGGACAGTTTAAATCCCTGCATTAAAATATTAAAAATCAAAAACATAAACTCAGACACTCCGAAGTGTTCTCAGATAAGAGGAATGTTCTGCAGGAACACACACATTCACTATGGACACAGTAACCTGTTGCTGTCATTTCTTTATCCTGTAGAAACGTCTTGCATTTATATTCAATTACATGCCGTTATCCCTTTAATGTTACTCTTAAAATACGTTAATGCCATGTTGACTTTTAAACCTAAATTTAGCGTCCAACAGCAGATATTTCAGCTAAATGAAAAACGTTTTTACGCTGAAAATTAATTGTCACCCTATTGACTGCATTCTGTCTGTTTGATGTGTATGCACGTGCCCACCGCACCGGTGCTCGTTCAGTAAAGTTTGAAGCTTAATGTCAGACTGACACTCTTTCATTCCTTCCTTCCTTCCTTCCTTCCTTCCTTCCTTCCTTCCTTCCTTCCTTCCTTCCTTCCTTCCTTCCTTCCTTCCTTCCTTCCTTCCTTCCTTCCTTCCTTCCTTCCTTCCTTCCTTCCTTCCTTCCTTCCTTCCTTCCTTCCTTCCTTCCTTCCTTCCTTCCTTCCTTTCCTTCCTTCCTTCTTCCTTCCTTCCTTCCTTCCTTCCTTCCTTCCTTCCTTCCTTCCTTCCTTCCTTCCTTCCTTCCTTCCTTCCTTCCTTCCTTCCTTCCTTCCTTCCTTCCTTCCTTCCTTCCTTCTTCCCCCTCCCCTCCCCCCCCCTCCCCCTTCCTTTCGTACCGACCTGCAGTTAATTTTGAAAATAGAAGTATACTGGAGCATTCTTTACTCATTTCTAAACATAACTTTGCTGTGTTGTCGTCTTGGGTCCTGCTAGAAAATTGGTCAATTATTATTATTAAACGGTCCCAGTTTATGAAGATTTCTCTCTAAACTCTGTCCATGAATGCTATTTATTCTACACAGGCAGTCCACTGCTTGTCTCTTCCCCCCCAAACCATCCAAATGACAGTGTCCAACAAAAAGAGAATGAACCTGCTTTCATCTTCCTCTCATCTCACATGCCCACATTACTGTTCCCTTCCCTATACCCCCTCCTCTCTCTCTCGCTTTCTTTTCATCTGTGGCATTTGCTCAAAGAGAGTTTTCATGTCTTCGAGCTCACAGCTGGGGGTCTGTTAAACCTGGTCTTGATCAAAAGACAGGCTCCTAATATGTAGAATACAGGATGTTACTTCGTTTTTAAAAACCACTGCAGATAGGCAATGTATTCCTCCTTCATTGATTTACACACATGTTAAAGTTAAGGAGTGATTGTTTACCTCTTTCTGAAGTCGTTATGGAAATGAATGACCATGACTGCACAATGCTTATGTTTTCTTTTCACGGTCAGTTATTCCCTGTGGGAATGTGGATTTATGTGCCCTTAATGCTGACTCACTCTAAAACTGAGAATACGGTCATCTGAATTTTATAATCCTAAATGATGTAAACCATATTAGCATATTTGAGATATAAGGTTATATAAGGTTGCATATAAGGTTGATTTATGTACTTTATTTGTGCCATTTTCGGACATATCATTTAGTGACCATGATTAATGGCCTAATAATGACTAGAATACTGAGACGGATGTTAATTGTAATTGATTATAATTTAATGTTTTGAATTTACAGAACCTCATAGCTGCCTATAAAAGGTCATCAGATCAAAGAGCCTGATTGATCCTAGTTTTTCCATTTGAAAGCTCTACTAATTTTTTTTTCAAATGAAAGACTAATTGTGAGTCTAAGGCTGGATTTATTAAACATGTCAACTCAGTTTATAATATACAGGCAAATGTCACTTTCTTTAAATGAAAATATATAAATAAATGTGCATATGATGTGCTTATATTCTGTTTGGAATAGGAAGCAAAAAAGCAGGTTATTTTGATTGTACCAGGGACTCAAGGTGTGAAGTTGGGTGACTCATCCTTTGCGTGACTGCGAAATGAGTTCACTCTGCAGTATTGTATACATCATCCCTTCTAACTCTTTTTCTGTTTTATATGAGTGTCGAGCAGCATCGCAGATTTAAAGGACTCAGTCATTTTCATTGCATCAGTTAAAAGCTTGTATAAGCCAGTATCGCTACTGTCAGAGGATTCAGAGTTAATTTAAGAATTTTTCTCATTTTGTGCCCGAGTCAATGGTACCGTATTCCCAAAAAGATAATACAATGCATTGATTTTTCCTCCCTCCTCACTCTCTCTTATTCTCTCTTGTTCTCTGTCCTCTAGGCCTCAGTATTTTAAGATCATAGAGGAGTGTGTCTCTCAAATCGTCCTCCATCGTAGCGGCACAGATCCTGATTTTGCATACCGCAAACGTCTGGATGTGGACTTCAGCCACCTGTTAGGTGTGTTTATTCTCTCATATATGAGCTGGTTAGTTTGTTTACTACAAACTTAAATGGTTAATTTCTCCTTGGTTTTGCTGCAGAGGTGTGTGTGGATAAAGCCAGAGCCGAGGAGTTTGAACAGAGGGCCTCAGAGTTAGCTCAAAAGGCGAGTGCCCTTTACTTTCCCTCTTCTTTATCTTCCACCACTCCCTTGTTTTCTTTTTCTTTCTTCTCACTTTGGCTCCTCTAATGAAGTATGTGGCCTTTGAAGACCATTCACGACTGCACCATTTAGCTTTCTTTAATTAAGGCGAGATTACTTGAAATCGTTCAAACAGCCATTTGTAATTAACAGTATTCTGAGATTAAAAAGGCCTCTGTATTGATTGTTGGTAGCATTCCTTTATAATTGTAGGCCGAAATGTACGTGGTCGGGGGCAACGGATCTATAGATGCCAAGCCACAGCTCTTTAACTACATCCTTTCCTGATGGCTAGTTTACGTTTGAAATGAGCAACAACATTTTTTGTGGTTTTACATCCAGTAAATTATAGAAATTCAAACTTATTTCTCCTTCCCTCTCTGAAAAATTGCATCTCTATATTCATCCCCTTTAAACCAGCCATCAAAGCACAAAAAGCACCTTTGTCACATTTTTTTGTGATTTTTAGTTTTGTGCAATAAAAGGTTGTGGTTATTTGTATTTTTTTGGTATGTATATGTACACTGCCATTCAAACGTTTGGGGTTGATTTTAAATATAGTCTCTTATGCCTATAAGGCTGCATTTATTTGATGAAAGTAGCTGTTTTGTATTTGAATATATTTTAAAATGTAATTTATTCCTGTGACGGCAAAGCTGAATTTTCAGCATCAATACTCCAGTCTTCAGTGTCACATGGTCCTTCAGAAATCATTCTAATATGCTGATTTGGACCCAAGACACTTAAAAAAAAAAAAAAAAAAAATTAATGAATAGAAGTTAAAATGAACAGCAATTATTTGAAATATGAACTTTTGTTACAATGCAAAAGCCTTTGCTGAATAAAAGTATTATTTCTTTAAAAAAAAAAAGCTACTGACCCCAAACTTTTGAATGGCCGTGTAGAAATTTAGTCTAACTGCTTGTTTATCCGTCAGTCATTGTATTGTTCTACTGTCTAGCATCACTACTAAATAATGTGTTGGCCTGATTATATAGCTCTAGAGCAGGGTTCGGGAACCTTTTTTGAACAGAGCCATTTGTTCATTTTTGTTTTATTTTTGAAAATGCATTTTTCCAAAAGAGCCACAGTTAAAAAAAATATATATATTATTATTAAAAAACACAATAAGTAATTTTTAGGTAATTAGCACGGAGAGCTAAAAACAAATAAATATGCAGCAAACAATAAATAAGTTGTGGTATGGAATTAATAATTCAGGGCTTTCACTGTGAGGTTGAGTTACCAACTGATGAGCATAAATCCTTGTGCATGCTTGTGTGTGTGCGAAAGAGAGCTAGAACGCACACAGTGCTTACATCTACTGTGCTTGTGTGAATACTCGACTTGATTTATTTCTGTGTTTATTTGGCCGTTTAGGCGCACAACCGAAGACAAAGGCTAATATGCTTATCGGTGTTGCGCTCGGAGCTCGCGCACAGCATCCTGTCAGTTCTCTTTCGTGACTTATCACACTTTTAATATTTATTTTCTGTATAAATCTTTTTTTTCCATTCATTCATGTTTCGTTATTAATAACGTTAAACCATATCATCAACTGAAATCAGCACGGATTATCATAAATACGGCGCAGGACAAATAGGACATTATAGGACATAAGTGGTCTCTGCGGCAAAAGAGAAAGTACCAGCGGGTGAAATGTTTTGAAATGTCTTCTTGCACAACAAACCACCCGTTTCAATAAAAGGATATATTAAAGTTTATTTAGCCTACTTTTAAATTTTCGCTGGTGTTCTAGAATGTTTTCACCATTAACGTTACCTCACACAAGCTGCAGGAGCTGTAGGTTTACCACAGAAACGTAAGTGGTTTGTTGATTCCTGTCGCGACTTTGGCCAACTTGCTTATTATTATTATTATCATCGTAAACTTTTCATGAACCTTGGTAGGCCGTACAACAAGGGAATTGTAATTGGCTGCTTATTCTGCAGAGAGCAGATCTCTGTTGATGTGTCAATTTAGTTTTTTTTTTTTATTGACCATTTGTTGGTAAAGGGTGAGAGACCTGGCGAGTCACATGATTTTTCAAAGAGCCAGGTGTGACTCACGAGCCATAGGTTGCTGGCCACTGCTCTAAACCCTCCAAAAGAAATGTAGTTCTCTTTGCATGGTAAAGCAGTTAAAAAAAATATCTTTCTCAATGAAAATCTTCTGACACAACTTTTTGCATAAACCCTTAATTAAATTTGCTATGTTTTTTATTTGTTTCATTGTAGTGTAATTATCTTTAATTTCAGTAATTAGTGCTCAGCCTTAGAACATAATTCCAACAGAGGAACACATTTGAGCAGTACTCAAACAGCATTAAGAACTGTTATGATGGATTGTTTTTGAATGTGTTGTTTTTGTTATCTGCTGAAATGGTTTTGCTCTCCAGTTTGATGAGGAGTTTCTGGGCAGACAGGAAGCTCAAGCCCAGCTGTTGAAGAGAGAGGAGAAGATCAATGAGCTGGAAGCTGAACTTCAGGCCTATAGAAACCAGGTATCTATGCTTTTCTTTCTCTTTGTTTCGGCCACTTCTGTCACTGTTTTTGATGACATTGCTGCTGGGATTCCACTCTTTCTCTGTTCTAACTCTTTTGTTCTTTTATTTCATTGTGCATCTGTCTAACTTTTTTTATTTTTATTTCTGTCTCTTTCTGACATTTTATGTGCACTTAGTTGGGTTAGTTGATGTTAAAGTCCCTGTAAAGTAAAAATTAAATGTGTTCTGAGTTTGTCACACCACAGACAAATGTGTTATTAACCATCCAGCTAAATTTGAATCATATAATAGCTTATTAAAATCTTAAAAAAAAATAAGCAGCATTCTCTGCTCTCAAATGCTGGGGGCGTGTCCACTGTTGGTGTTGAAGCCACTGCCACACGCGGGAAAGCTGCCGTAAACACACAAGACAACACTCGCGTACAGTTCACAACGGCACCAGATGTCGGTGGGATGGGAGGACGAAGGGGAGGATTCCCCATTCTGCAGTGGATTATCATTGATTCCCAGTTGTCGCCGATGAAAGTTTGTAAAATTATCTGATATAAAAGTCACTGCAGAGGCAGGTGATCCTCAGCTTTCCATCAAGGTAGCTGTTCACAAAATTAATCCACCTTTTCTTGATATCATCGTTTTTGTTTTGTAAGTTGTAGGCTGTAGTAACTAACGGTACTGACAGTGACTGACTCACGATTGAGCGGGCAAACTGATGCGAATGTGCTCTAGTTATGATGGTGTTGGGGGAGGGGCCAGGCTCAGTGGCTCCAGTACGTCATCGACAGTTATGATGGTGTTGGGGGAGGGGCCATATTCACAGCGGCTCCGGTGCGTCATCGACAGTTATGATAGTGTTGGGGGAGGGGCCATATGCACAGCGGCTCCGGTGCGTCATCGACAGTTATGATAGTGTTGGGGAGGGCCATATGCACAGCGGCTCGGTGCGTCATCAACAGTTATGATAGTGTTGGAGGAGGGGCCATATGCACAGTGGCTCCAGTGCGTCATCGACAGTTATGATAGTGTTGGAGGAGGGGCCATATGCACAGTGGCTCCAGTGCGTCATCGACAGTTATGATAGTGTTGGGGAAGGGGCCATATGCACAGCGGCTCCGGTGCGTCATCAACAGTTATGATAGTGTTGGAGGAGGGGCCATATGCACAGTGGCTCCAGTGCGTCATCGACAGTTATGATAGTGTTGGAGGAGGGGCCATATGCACAGTGGCTCCAGTGCGTCATCGACAGTTATGATAGTGTTGGAGGAGGGGCCATATGCACAGCGGCTCCGGTGCATCATCGACAGTTATGATAGTGTTGGGGGAGGGGCCATATGCACAGCGGCTCCGGTGCGTCATCAACAGTTATGATAGTGTTGGGGAAGGGGCCATATGCACAGCGGCTCCAGTGCGTCATCGAGCCACCGTTTTAGCCCTGCCTAAAAAATCCTGAACACAGCAATGGTGAAAAACTGTTCAATGGTCTAACTCCTCAATTCAGTACTACACAGTTCACAGTCTTTGTAATGTGTTTCAGCAATACATTTCTAACATTTATAATGGGTTTAGAAACAAATTTTTTAGAATTGCCTTTACAGGGACTTTAAATGTTGTTAATGGGAAATAATGACACCACAGTGATTACGCCAGTGGTGTATTTGTTTTAATTTGATTTCTATAATCTTTCCTAAAATAAATAGAAACAATGTGCAGAATTTCTTACATATGAAGATGTTTTGGTGCTATAAACGCTAAAAAAATATTTAGCATTTGCATGGGAATAATGTGAAACTGACTCTAATTCAGTATTTGTTCAGGCCAACTGGAAGACTAATTTGCTACAGGTTCCATTGGTAGATGGCAATGCTATGATAAATTGTGTGCAGGGGTAAATTTGAAATCTTGTGCCTTTGGCCAGTGGTTTGTTTAGTTCCACACAAGCAATACAGGCACATCTGTTCTCCCTGGTCAGTCTGTCCTGTAGCTGTATATGCAAATAATAAGGGGTTTTGTTCCCCCAGTCCCCAATACACACATCTCCCACTATACCATGATAATATTGAAGAGAATTACCCCACATCCTCACATTTATGCCATTTTTAATGGGATTACTTGTGTGCCAAGTATGCTCATCATGCCTCTTCTCTTGCTCCCCTTCTCAACCCTACATGCACAAAAATGTTTTTTTTTGGAGCTTACATTAAACTTGTTTACAGCATTAGTGCCTCATTCTGATAGAGATTGGCACAATCTGTCCTAATGTTGTCTCTACTTCACCCTGAACAGCTGCTCTAAAGCCCTGATCTTAGCTACTCCATATTTAAACTTTTTTTGAATAAAACTTTTGAAGACACTTTTTTTTTTTTTTTGGTATACAGTGATATACAGTATATTGGATACTTTAAATTATCTGTCTGTCTATCGATCTGTCTGTCTACTTGCTTGCTATGATATTGAGGGGAGCTGAATAAAATAGAAATACAGTATAATCATTTAAAGCATATCAGACTTGTGCCATATTTTTACAGAGTAGGGATATATTGCAGCCCTCTACAGTAAATGAGTAAATCACTCGCATATGCCACCAAATTTCACGCTAGGTGACTTAAAATGTCTTTACTTAGACACGATTTCAATTGCCTGTGATTCAGTTGGAGACAAAAAATAAGTTGTTGGTTATGCCTTAAGTGAGCGTAAACAGTCAAGACAGACAACACGTGTAAATGTATCAGTATATTGGATCCGTTAAGTTGTCTTAAAGTGACAGCAGCCTAATATTCTGCTGCTATCTGTGTTTTTAAAGTTAATCAAACAACAAAAGACTGAATAACTTTTGTAACTTTAATAATTAGCCTATTTTAATGTATTCAGTGAAGACTATGCAGTGTTATTTACATTTGATTACTTTATTCAATTTTTGTACTCTACATAACTACTGTTAGATCTGCCTGAAAAACCTGTGAAGGAATTCATCCATCACAAATTTAATTTGTATCTTTGTTCTGGGTTTATTTCTGCTATTGCTTTAGTTTGATTATTTGTTCTCATTATATTAAAGACTGTTTACTTGTCTTTAATAATGTTTGATGTATATTTCATATTTATATTTTATATATAAAATAAGACTTTTCATATAGATTTTTTTAAATTCTCATTTTCTTGCATTCCATGTAAAACGTCTGGTGAAGAAAAAAAAACTGACTCAAGCTTTAGTGTGTCCATAGAGGGCTGTATTGGCACCATATTAGTAAAGTATCTGCTATTGTGCTGTGACACTATTGCATATGGCAGTTTTCTCTCTCTGTTTTTCTTACTTTCTAGCTCCCTTTGCTTTGTGTCTATACTCCTCGCCTCCAATCTGTTTTGAGACTTTAGACACTTAGTTTTTTTTTTTACAGATGTGCAAACCTCTCCCACTGACATGACAAATAGGGCATCAACTGAACAGTTTGTTTGATCAATCGCTTTTTGGCTCAACGGGCTATCGTCGATAGAGCGGATCAATTCTTAAATGATGGTAGCCAATGAGCGAAGTGAAAGTTTGGAGTGCAGGCAGTTAAGCTGATCCATCTCTTTGGGGTGCGATCGTTTGCAGCAACGCAAAACGTAATCACCCAGTCAATTCTCCACGTATGCAGGAGCGTCAGTCATGCTGACTCTTAGCCTGTGAATTATCTGGAGGCCGGGATGCGAGCAGTTTGAATTAGAGCACACCTAGTTGTTCAATAAATCCCCTCCCCACACCCTTGCAGCTGTTTGCCATTCAGAATGAATGGAGTGAATACACTAGAGTAATGTATCGTACTTGTTTTCACTGAATGTTGGATAGGGGTTTGAGGTAGAGGTGTTTTGATCGAGGAAAGGATTATGATCCTATTAATCTTTTATATTTACTTATCTGAGTAAATCTGGAAGGATGGGTACTGTAAGTCTCTGTTATACATAAATGAAACGTTACAACTTGAAGGATCTTTTATTTTTATTTGCTTTCTCAGTTGTAATCTGATAATGCCATGAATTTATTGCAGTGATAATCCCTCTGGAGTTACATAGGGTTTAAGGACCTTGCTCAGTGATGTAATTGGTGATGGATTCTTGCAGCGATCAGACCTGGAAACTTTCTCTTTACTTACCCCGAATCTTAACCGCTACATCACTCCACCATCCAGAAGTAGATTGCTACTGTAGCCAGCAGGATTCAAACCTGCTTTGAGAAACCTAAATGGTCTATATATTAGCACAGAGATTTTGCTTTTTTTTCCATTACTGCTTTATCACAAAATAAGATATTGTGAAGAATGTTGGAAACCAAAACAGTTTATGAACCCCGTTTATTTTTTTTCTACTATGGAAGTCAATGAGGCCCATGAACTGTTTGGTTAACCATAAGTTTTAAAGCAGAGGCTCTGTTGTTTTCTTTTAGTATATTGCATGTTTTGATATTCATGCAAAAAAATATTCAGGGGGCCATGAAAATTGTGTGAAAATTATCAAAAATGCTGGCGGTGGCTGGTAACCTAAAAAAAAAAATAAAAAAAGAGGAAAGAGTTAAATTATATTAAAATAGAAAAGTTATTTTAAAATGTAAAATTTTCTAAAACATTAATCTTACTGTCACCACATTTTTGAACAGTAGTGTAAGGTTTAAAGTTGATTTAGAAACCAAATTAATATGAGGCATGTTTTTCCTCTTTTGTCTTCTGTCTTCACAGTTCGGAGCCGTTCCAGTGGTCTTACCTTCAGTACAATCTGTTCCGGCTTTGTCTTCAACTGCCTCTTCCTCATTCCCCCCTGCCCCACCTCCTCCTCCACCTGTTCCTGGGGCTCCAGCTCTGCCACCCCCTCCACCTCCACCTCCTCCACCAGGCTGTGCCTTCGTACCTGGGATGCCTCCACCCCCTCCTCCTCCTCTGGGACTGGACATGTTGATATCCTCCTCAATCCAACACATGCTGCCTTTCGGCCTAAAACCCAAGAAGGAATTCAAACCCGAGACTGCCATGAAGCGCCTCAATTGGGCCAAGGTAAAAGTTTCTGTACCATAAACAACTTTTTTTTTTTTTTTCGTTCTCTTTAACTTTAAAGTCTTTAACGTCACTCAAACCCTTGCGGGACAGAATCCTCCTTTGGTGCTCAAACAGCAACAGCAGACTTAAAAGACAGATGTTTGCGAAGTAACTGAAGAAAACTTCTGTTTGCTGCCAAGCATCATTAAAGGAAATGTTCCTCCACTGTGAAGGATCACACTTTCCTTTGCGACTTTCTCATTCTCGTTTCTCGGCAGATGTTGCGGTACAATGTCTTTTGAGCTGTGTTAGTGTATAACATTACAATTAATATTTAATCTCTGTCCGTTTTGCCACTGTCATACAGATGTTTTTAAAGAATCTGCCATATGCTTCATCTCATCCGAAACCTGTTTGTAATTAGCCATTATGCGGACACAAAGAGGCTTTTTTAAACAGCTGCTTGAGAAACAGACGCCATACAATATTCATGGCTCCTGACCCAAGACTTTTATCACTCATTAACAAGAGCTTTGCAGCTTAGGAAGCCAAAGATGAGGCAGCTGGTGCATCATGGGAAACATGCCACCTCTGTGCCCGTCAGAGGGGCTGAATGTAGCAGCGCATGTTCGCTTAATCACACTCGCGGTTGGAAGCGTAGGTTAATCACTTCCACTGAGAGGCTACTCTTCAGGCTCATGTTTAGTCCATTCCTGATTGTTTGATTTCTTTGAACACGTTCTCATGGAGCAGTTTTGAAGAGCTGTTATTGGCTCAGGTATTTGGCAGGAGTGTGAGGTCTGTTTATTAGTGCAGCCAGTCTCATTGATTACCCTTTCAGTCTTTATCTTAACAAGAAGACTCCTTTAAACTGATTATCCCATAATGCTCTTCTCCCCCCAATGTTACTATGGCTTCCTTTCACACTTCCAGATTAGATCTTTGAAACGCCACTGAAGTTTACAAGAATAATAAAGAAAATGTTGGGAAAGTTATTTTCCCTTTTGAAATCGATAAAGTAAAGAACAGATGTGGAGCAGTTACTCAAAATAAAAGCCATTCATGAAGAGACAGCTGCATGCAGTGGCCTGGGTGGCATTTCCCAATGGGAACTCTTAAGAGGGTTTTCTCTGTGCAAGGTTACAAACGTTTGTTCCTTTTCTGTGTGCTTTTTCTGAAAATGTACTTCACACAAACGTGTGAGTACATGCTTAAGTGCTGCTTAAGTCACTGTTTGTTCACAAAGTGCTGAAATGTCTACCACTCAATGCATAACCTTATTATGGCCTATAACTTTTGGAATATAATGTTAAAAACGGCGTGTCATTTATTGGACCAATGATTTTTTTCCCCCTCCTAAATATCCAAGTTAAATATCTATATAGTAAATATTTGTAATCGTATTTAGCTTTGCTTCAGGGACAATCACCAATCAAGTAGTGCTCTTTGATACTCAAAGTGATGATGACAATGCTACTCAACACTGCAACTGGAGAGAACACCTTTGGATATAAAAGAGGAAGAAGAGGAGGTTGTAAAATGAGCTTAATAATTTACTTTTATTTTGTTCTCTTTCATTTGACCATATTAGATGGGTAGGCCACTGGGCATCAGCGTCTCTTTGAACTCTTTCCTTATAGGAAAGATGGAAGGGAACTGGGATGAATTTAAAATTTGGATATACACACAAAGGGACTTTCCTAACATTTGCTTTATCATTCTTGTAAATCAGTTAACTGAGTTGGAGCCCAAACTTCAAAACATTTCTATTTTTCTATTACTATTTTTAATGTTAAATACATTAAAGGTAAAATCAGGGTCTCAGGGTCAGCTCTCCCGTCTCTGCAGGACGTCTACACCAAACGCTGCAAAGGTAGAGCTACCAAGATCATCAAGGACTCTAATCACCCTGCAAACCCTCATTTCACGCTGCTGCCATCTGGTAAGCGCTTCCAAGCCTGATGGCCAAAACTGAGAGACTCAGGAGGAGCTTCTTCCCCAGGCCATCAGACTCCTGAACTCAGTCACTTAACATCACGTGACTTCACGTCAGGATAAACATCGATACACTGACATTGCACTGCACTTTCTGTTCTCGTTGTTACTGTGTAACAACCTGTCATAAACCTGTTTGCACATTATACTCTTTATACATTTGTTAACCACATATTTATAAGTCTACAGTTTACTCACTGCAAAAGTCTACTTCAATTATTTTATTCCACTTTATCCTTATTTGTTACCTTTTTTTTCTCTTGACTTGATTATTTATAATTCTACAGATATAGACATATATATATATATATATATATATATATATATATATATATATATATATATATATATATATATATATATATATATATATATATATATATATATATATATATATATATATATAGAGAGAGTACTTTTTTTATATCCTATTTCTATTATAATTTCTTCCTTGTGTTTAACTGTGAATTTGCACTGTCCATGGAGCGGACCTGTTTACATTTCACTGCCGGTTGTATATTCTGTATATAACTGTGTATGTGAGTGTGACATAAAACTCTTGAATCTTGAAAAAAAAAAAAAAAAAAATACAAAGAATTAAAGGTTGGACGCCCCAAATGTTTTTTTGCGGAGTAAGCTAAGTTGAATTTTCATGCGGCCCCTTGTGTACAGTAGGCAAGGCAACATCTTAGTCTGAGGCATAATTCTACAACTACATCAAAAGATGATTGTTTTAGAGCAGCCTAAATTTTTCATTCTAGTTGTACAGTTATATACTCGTAAACTTATTTGTACTTATGTTATATTTGTAAGACTAGCTTCCATAGAATTCCAAAGCAAATTCCAGCTAAAATGGAATTAACTTTACAGCGCAGATTTAACTGAATCCTCCACACCAATGCTGTTGGAACGGCTCTCTATTCATTATGAAAATCACGCTCGTAATACTGTGATTTCCCCCTCTTGAAATAATCAGGCTTATTCACGCAATATAGGCCTACTTTATTCTCAAAATATTGCTCGACTTTATTCTCATAATGTTTTTACTTTATTCTAGTAATGATTCAACAATATTCTCGTAATTGTCACTTTCTCAAAATATTACGACTTTATTCTCGTTATGTTTTGATTTTTATTCTAAGTAATTTCAACTTTATTGATATTAATATATATCAAATTCATATTTCATGACTTTATTAACATAAGCTTAATTTTCTTTTTCTTTTTTTTTTTACTTTGCGGTTCAGGGCCTCTGTACCTTGGTACTTAAGTGGTAATTGGATAACTTCTGTAAAAGTGTATCAGAGAAGTGTGATTTATAGTACTAAAAGGTGTCTTTAAAATTCTTTCTTTCTTTCTTTCTTTCTTTCTTTCTTTCTTTCTTTCTTTCTTTCTTTCTTTCTTTCTTTCTTTCTTTCTTTCTTTCTTTCTTTCTTTCTTTCTTTCTTTCTTTCTCTCTCTCTCTCTCTCTCTCTCTCTCTCTCTCTCTCTCTCTCTCTCTCTCTCTCTCTCTCTCTCTCTCTCTCTCTCTCTCTCTCTCTCTCTCTCCTCTCCCTCCCTTGTGCCTCTCTCTCTCTCTCTCTCTCGCGCGCTCTCTGGGTGTTTTGGCCATGTGATTGTGTGGCCCGTGTGTGGTGATGTCTGACTGGAGATTTCGGCCCTGTATTTTTATGGAATGAGACTACTGAGAATGTGCCTCTCCAGGGCTGCATTCAGCTGTCACACACAGTCATGTAGGAGAACAAAATAAAGACCTGCGATGGTACACAATATGAATATTTTAATAGGTTTCCTCTTTACTTTTTCATAAACCCACCTCACTGTTTAGATGCCTCACGTTTCCTAGCAACTCCAGCAACCTGACCTTCCGTGATGTCATGATGATGTCATGCCGTGATTTATTTATTATTATTTTTTTTTTCTTTCTTTTGCTTTCTGTTTCTGTGTAGATCGCACCCCAGGAGATGTCCGAGAGCTGTTTTTGGGTCATCGCCAAAGAGGATCGTTATGAGAATGAGGACCTGCTTACCAGGCTGGCCGTTACCTTTGGCACACAGCGAGCCGGTCAGTCCATTTTACGGTTCTTTGTAGTTCTGCAAATAAACCTGATGCACTGCATAAATCCTGTACTGTGTTAGAATAATGAAGCATTTAAATGCTTAGTTTTTTTAGAAACACTGCCTTGCCACAGTTGCCATGTTTCCATCCAAAGTTGCGAATTTAACGTATGCACAATATTGGAATATTGCATAAAACATTTGGCTCGTTTAAGCACATTCAAGAGAGAAAAAAAGTAATTATTTTATTGGATAAAAACAATAAAAAAAATCCACCTCAATAGTTTCTTTTTTAATTTTTTTTTTTATGCTTAATTAATTTATGCTTAAGAATTTATGCTTATCTTGGCATTTCCATCCAGCATCTTTTTTATACAGTGTCCCAAAATTCACATAAAAATTACGGAAACATAGCTAGTGAAATAATAAGATAGGAAAATAATTTCTCCATTCTGTTTTGTCCTTTTTGGGGCTATTGAGGAGTAAAAGTATTCAGACTTATAATGATCATTTGGGAAAGTGTTTGTTTTTTTCTTTTTTTTTTCCTCAAGAATCATCTTTCAAAATGTTCTACCTTCATCAGTCAGACTTGTAACCTTCCTTGACTGAGCTATGTGGGCTTTAGACACAGACTCCCAAGCTCATGTCAGAAACTATTTTATTTTTGATATTCCCTCCAACACTTCGACAGGAGGTTGCCTGCTGCTGTTTCGATTGAGTTTCTGTACCGCTACCCACACACAGACACTAAATAAACTGAAGGGAGTTAGACACACCAGAAATTAGTTTTGTACCTAGAACAAGGTTTCGGATTTAGTCATTTAAACACTTTTATAACCACAAGATAATTAAGATCCTCTCTCTCTCTCTCTCTCTCTCTCTCTCTCTCTCTCTCTCTCTCTCTCTCTCTCTCTCTCTCATTAAGTTCCCTCCTTCTGATTATTTATTCATTAAGCTTGTTTTGAATTGCTCCGGCATGTTGTTTTACTTGATTTTTTTTTTCAATTATTCATATCAGCATTGTCTACCTGTCACTACCCAGCTCTATATGCAGATATCTCTTTCTCTCTCTTCCATCCTTCTCAGTACCCACAGGGACGATGTTATGCGGCCGAACCTTGAATTATGCACACAGTTTAAGACGTCTACCTTCAACAGGGCGAATGGTGAAAGCATGTTTTACAAGGTTGTCAGATTATTTAAATTATAATGTGTGTGAGGCAGATATTTTGCACACCGGCGAATCAGACTTTAATTATGCGAACATGTATCATCCGCAACTCCGCCAGGTAAACAAAGTTCATCTTCCTCACTGTGATTTCTTCCTCACTTTCTTCAAAGCTATTTTAGCAGTCCATTTTACTTTATTGTGAACATAAGTGGAAAACTTTTTAATGAGTTTGCTTCAAACCCACTACTGGATGCTTTGGAGTGTTTTTTGTTGTAAGAGAAAGCTTTCGTTTTATTCCGGGTAATGTCATTCCAGATCACTTCAACTGAGATGACCAGAACAATGTGTCAAAGAGAATCTACACGTACATAGTAAATACTATAAATTCACTGTGACTTTTCAGTACGACTATTGGTTATTGCACATTTAGGCTACAGCTAACCAGTGGCATTCAGACAACTGTATGAATAAAATCAAAAGCTTGGGATATTCCACTAGTCAGTTTAAAAAACAAAACAAAACAAAAAAACACAAAATCCGTTTTTTTTTTTTTTAATTTTTCTGTCTGAAATTACTCCAATAGTTGGTATAAAAAGATACTACCCCTTTTTTTTTTTTTTTAAGATAATATTTTTGTGATTTCAGTGCAGTAACAATACAAGTATAAGCAAGTCTTTATACATGCCAAATATAAATCTACTTATATTTTAGGATGGTACTCCCTTATAGGTAGACATTTCAGGGTCTTTGACATCAAAATGCATAACCCCTGCATTTGTAAGCACTGATAAATGTAAGTGTCATTGGTACTAATTGGTTAATAGCCCACCAATGGGCTTCATGTGTGTTAATTGCAATACATATGTCCAGTGTCTGCTTTGCACAAGATTGACCCGCTTTGCTTTTGTTAACCGCTCTGTCTAGGTTAAAGTATTTAGATGGGCATTATAGACCATCTCTGTCTGTTAACCTGAAGCAGGTTTTGGTGCTGTCAGTCATGCACTCTCCAATCTTTGAGAAATGAAGACAACCTGTCAGATTCTACTTTGGTTTACTTCAGGCCTGAGAACGCCGTGTTCCCAGACGTGATTACAGAACTCATGACAGTTGAAATCCAGACTTCCTCTCAAAGAACCAAGCGCTCAGCATCTCCGGTCACCCAGGGGCCCATCAGAGTTCTTTCACATCTCACTCGCAGATGGACTCCTCTTCTCTGTCTCCTTTCAGTCCTCATCAAGTGTATTTGGGAGCTGAAGCGAGTGCTTTTGTATCAGTTTTATTTATTCATTGCATTTCTTTAAGGAGCAGAAGCTGACGTTTTGAATCCTCACGTCAGGAAGGCATCCATAAAGGCGGCTCACCGCTCCTCCGCTCGCTGCTCTTCATCCAGTCTCTCAAGCTCTCTTAATTTCCCTTAAGTGCACCAACATCTGGAGCCCAATTAAACATTAACCAGAAGAATCAAACCTTCTACTCGCTAAAATATTAATTTTCCCCACTGCTGTTCGTTGTTCTCCGCTGTTATTGTGCTCGCTATTGTTCGTCCCTGAAATTACTGCACGGATTGAATGATGTTTGATTTTACAGTCTGAAATCTGTTAAAGTTCTGTTATTTCGCCACATCCTCTTTCCGGCACATGCAGGAAACAATCACCAGCCAGATTATTAGGGCAAGCTTGCCCTGCCTCTGACTTTCATCAACCCTCTATCACAATGATTCAGGCCTTTGTTAGACCATTGAGTGATTGCTGGAATAGAGCCCACACACAAAATACATGCCCTGCAATCTGCCACCCTGATACTACCGTCTGCAGTTTCACACAACTTGCTAAAATTATCCGTCAGTCAGAAAGCTCCTCGTCTTCCTCATTGGCAGTTTGAGTACATGGTGTCCACGGAACCTTAGTAGAGGAGTGCATGAAGGGTCTATATGAGGAAAGGATTTTGAATGCTGATATACTTGGCCATTTACTACGCTGTTTTAATGATTACTAATGCTCTTTAAATGAGTCATATCTTGAATTTTTCTTTCCCCCAGGTTTCAAACTTGTTGATTAATTAGTGACTGGGCACTAATATGTAGTCCACAATCCACAATTTGATCAATCCATTTATTGATTTTGTCTAGGACCTGGAAATGATTCCATTGGCTGAAATAACTAATAATTGTGAACCCTATTCAGTGCCCGATTAAATATCCCAAAATTGCTTTATGATGTAATTTAAAGGACCATTAATATGTTTAAATTGTTAAATATAATAGTATAAATTTTTAGCAAGATGCATAAAATTTATCTAAATTAACAGTGTAAAAAATAAAGAACTTTCTTGATTTCTGAAGTATCATGTGACACTGAAGACTGGCGTAATGGCTGCTGAAAATTCATTGTAAACTGCTGCTGAAAATTAAATTCAATTCAATTGTAATAACATTTCACAGTATTACTGTATTGATGAAATGAGAATCAGGCATTGAAAACAGCTTTTAGTGGACTCAAATCAACAGATGAACCCAATTGTTCATGACACCGACAAATTTTAGAAAATATAATCTTTTGAAATATAAGCATTTGCTATACTTATTGTAACCTTCAGTACAGTTCAAAAAGACTATCTATTGAAACTAACTGAGAAAAAAAGCTTATTCTGAAAACTTTTTTATAGATATGTACTGCCCACGTTTATATAATAACAATGTATAAATTCAGCTTGTCAGTGTTCAAAAATATCACAGTCACAGTGACTTGGAGTAGAATAGATCCTATTATTCTGGATAACACAAAAGAACTAATGATACAATTTGAGAGTCTGCAATACCAAAAAAAAAAAAAAAAAAAAGTATTGTACGATCCTCTAATTACTAGTCTTTTATTGGCTGAACCTCCCATTGCTTCATTCGTGTGAAATGGACACAGTGCACTCTGAGCTTTTCAGGATTATAAAATATCATATTTTAGTATTGCATTATACCGTACCGCTGTGTCATACAATAGAAAAGAACATTGATCCCCCACACAAAAAGGAAACAAAAATTTGATGTGAAAATATATAAATATATGCAAGCCTCAGCACTATTATTATTATTATTATTATTATTATTATTATACAACGTTGAAAATACTGTTATTCAAGCAGACAAACAATCACTGTGAACTTTTTCATTATAAATTTGACACTTTTCTCGATTTATTTATTCCGTCTGTTTATTTGTTTCAGTTCTCTCTCTTTCCTGAAATAATAGCAAGGGAGTACAAGCGTCTTTAACAATGTGGTATGTGCTTTTTTAATGGCTGGTTATTTTGTTCAAGATATTGCGAGTTCTGCGGCGAGCGTGTCCTCTTGTCTGATGACTCCGTCGCTGCCCCATTGACTTGAATAAGCGAGGGAGCAGGTGTGAGCGTGTGTGGTATGTGTGACTTTGTATGTATGTCATCTGTCACGCCTGCTTTGTGTTTGTGAGAGTGTGAGCACAGGTGTTGTAGCCTCTGTGAGTTGATAACATCTGCAGGGGCCAAATCTCTTCTCCGCCCACCCCTCCAGATGTGGCCCGTCCCGTGGGAGCAGGTGCCGAGGCGGTGTTGCCGAGCCGAACGGCTGGTGGGACGTCCCAGCGGACCGCTTCTCCGGTGGTACTGTTGTCCTAATAACAACCTACGAAAACTGTCAGACTGTAACCTGAACCAGAACCCCACCAGATGTGACTTTCAGTGTTGTGTAATATGACCCTTGGTTCACAAGTTGCAAATTACTGATGGATGAACTAGTATGATCTAGCTTGTGAGTAGGCTTGGTACGATAGTCTGTGTTACCGGTGTTCAGACTCAACACTGGTTACATCACTTGCCCATCGTGGCACTGCCCCCCACCGTTGTTTAGAATTTTTTTTTTTTTTATAGTAATAATTAGAGAAGAGACATAATTAAGTATATAAGGAATACATTATTTAATATGAGAGTATCTTTAATTATGAGACAATTGGATAGCAAACTTGACAGTACAGATAGCCTAGCATTAGTGTAACTTACATTTCGTGAAACAAGAAAGGCTAGCTCACCTAAGAAACGATGATTACCAACTTAGCCGAAATCACATATTAAAACTACTTAAACAAATGTATAACAGTGAGTGATTGCGGTGAGGAAAGAGGAAATGAGCATACCTTTTCAGGACTCTCAATTTTTATCAAAAGTTTGGAGTGATATTGTATCTGTTAGGGGAGGAGCCACTCAAATATTTGCAGCAGTGGCCCCTCTGCCCCAGCCAATTCTCTCAAGTTTATTCTTGAATTTTACCTATTGATCATAAATGACCAGCACAAATATAAGTTATGCCGCTTGTTGACTGAAGTCATAGAAACATAGTAATACACATAGAAACTATAGCCACAACATGCCACAGGTGTAGTATAAATCTTAGTGACAAATCTATCCCCTTAACTGATAATCTAAATTCTCCAACAAGTTAGTCAACATTTACCGTAATAAATACAATAGAATGTGAATTCTACTAAAGGTGGTCATGAGTAGTTTAAAACTCGTATTTTATGTTGGTGCAGAATTTACGGTGATTTGCGCGCCATGCATGCACAACTAAATGAATCAGACTTCAGTCATGTTGAGCAGATAATTGGACCGTTCTGTTCGTACAGGAATTTGGTGCTTATAAAAGCTCAGAATGCGCAATGTATGTAATTAATAGCCTGATTCATGTTTCCATTAACCAAATATTGGGGGGTTATACTTGCTTGGAGTATATTAATTGTACAATTGTCCATTAATTGTACTATATAGAGGAACAAGTTATCCCTTCTCAGCGTGAGAAATACAATGTGTGGCGTGTGAACTGGTTGAATTGCGCGTGACATCGTATGCTCGGGAGATGAATTGACATCGTATGCTCGGGAGATGGTTGCTCGTGGGTTGTTGTTTTTTTTTCCCCCTTTCTCGGTTGCGCACCATCGGCTTAAAACAAGCTCTTCTGATTGGTCGAAATTCTCTGCTCTCTGAACAGGGCCTGCCGCTGCCTCACAGATGCACAAATCACTTTTGCTCCATATTTCACGTAGTATATGGTGCAAAAGTGAGAGTGCACAGAACTTGTCATTTGAAGGTGAAAAAAACTGTTTGAGACTTGTAGCAGCAGATTCAAGCAGTTGTAGTGATTGGACTTGTGATTATGTTAGAAAAATATCCAAGAAAAGTAATGCATTTGTGACCAGATCTTCTACAAGTGTGCAACTCTCATTGCATGGATTCACATAATTTGTGGATGTGCAAAATGTGTCCGTGACTTCACATTTTTGATACGGGTGTGTGAATGTGTTTTGCACCATATTCCCTGCAGCAACTGTAGCAAAAATGTGAGTGTATGAGTTTCTTCATTTTGTGATTTGTAGAATAGGATTTGTGCATCTGCAGAGAAGAATGTGTGAAGGTGTAACTGTGTTGTTTTGTAGGTGAGGAAAAAAAACTACTACTTTTTTTTTTTTTTTTTTTTTTTTTTTTAAATCTACAAGTTTACAACTCCTAAAAGATTTTTCTGTGACTTCAGATTTATTGATACACGTGTGGATATGCTCTACAGCTACAAATTCCATGTTCAGTTGTTTTGCACCAAAAATACCTTCGTAACTCACAGGGATGGATGGATGGATGGATTTATCTATCTTATCTGTCTATCTTGTCATCTAATAGGGCAGTCAAGCATAGACAGGAAAGTGGGCAATAGAGCTGTATTCTCTAGACTGTAATTGTATGCATTACCCATAAACCACAAGTTTGGTATCAACTATGATAGAGAGAGACCATTTACAATGAGTCATGGCACAAACCTCCATCTCTGTAATTTGCTAGCAACTCTCCTTAAGAAGAGAGAAAGATGTTTCAGTCAGCGTTTTGAAGAGTGGTGTCACTGCATTAACAACCAGCAGTTTTTACCCTACACATATTTAATATGGTTGTCACTGCTTGGACAACCAAACTCCATACAGAATAGAATTAAGTCATAGCCATATTTAGCTGCAGTGTGTATGTGGCTGTAGGTAGATAGTTACACACTGTAAACAGAACAGTAACAGAAAAATACCTTGATTTTATCTTCTTGGTCTAGATACAGATGAAGCATATCTGCAGTCATTTATTTCTTTAACCAGACATTTATCCCTATACTTGTGCTTTTGGGTTATCCTCATCTCTCTAATGTGTCTTAGAATCCATCCCTGCCATGTCATTTCCTGTTCAGATATAAAGCTCGGCATAGCAAAGCTGCCATACATGCCAAACACTTCACACTTTTACATTCTTCCCCCGTCTGCAGAAAACATTACTGTGTGAGAGCGCGATAAACACGGAGTTAGCACACAAACACACACCTCTGCTTGCACTGCTCACACCCTGGATTCTCAACAATCCCTAAAACCAGGCCGTAATAAATGATCATAACTGGGTGGTGAGGGGGAACAAAAAGCTCAAAGCTTGTGCTGAGTTTGCATGGCTTTTACTGAGCTCAGGTTCCCCTGGAGATGGCCCTCACGACTGTCCTGATAGAGCTTATGGGATGTGGAGGAAGAATTGAGATAAGGAGGAGAAAACCTGCAGATTTGCATGCTAAGTCATGCACATCTATATTGAAAAGAACACACACACACACACACACACACACACACACACACACACACACACACACACACACACACACACACACGTTCACAGATGGTTGAAAACCACTGCTGAGCATCATATAGTGATATAGATCATGTAACTGACTAATTTCCAGAAACAAAGTAAAGGTCTAAATGAGCAGAAGCTTTCTGATGTCTTAATCTGTGCATGTGTGGTTGTTGTTCAGCACAGAGCTTGGCTTCCTAGGTTAGAGAGATGACGCATGTCTGTCTCTTTCATCATCTCTCTGATCTTAGCGCATTTCAGCATCTTTTTTCCATCTGTATTGAGCTATATTGCGGTTCTTTTCTGTGATGCATTTCACTTTCAGAATTCTTTCTCTCTCTTTCTCTCCCTCCCTCCCTAAACAAACTATTCTTTGAGGGGGCAGAAGTTCCATGAAAGCTACAGATTATCCATAATGATGCTAATCATTTAAAAAAAAAAAAAAAAAAAACATAATTATATGTAATTATGTTTATCCTTTATTAAAAAGAAATTAACCGTTGTGAAAAGCTTGCTTGCTATCGTTGTTTTGCTAGTTGTTAGTTTGCCTCTTTCTTCCTTGATTTACTGCAAAACATTAGTTGTTTCTTATATTTTCCTTTGCAATTACGTATACAATAATTAAAGCTTGAAAGCAGAGCTCACACTTTTCTCTCATCCCTTCCTCCTCCTCCTCCTTTTCTTACTCTTAGTTATGAATGTCTCTGCACACCTTTTCACTCATCATCCATGTTGTTGATCATTTGCATTAATCTTCACATCTCTCTCCCTCTCCTCTTCCTTCCTTCCTTTCTTTCTGAGACCTGCTGGCTGAGGGTTCAGTGCTAATGCAGTCTGAAGAGGCATATGATTGAACATTGCCTTTATATGGACACACTCACACACCTGCGTTTCTGAAAGCCTGTAATTACAGGCTTTTGGCCCACAAAACTGATAGAAGACACTTACAGACTGAGAAGCATCTTTTAAGACGAAAGAAAGCTAAATGTCACGTATTCATTTCTGTATACTACACACGTGTGAACACTCCTTGTTAACATGCATATGGGCACCTGTCATTAATCGTGTAATTAAGTGTTTATTTTGCTGCTTATATATACACTTGTGTTTTAGAGGTTATGTAGTGATAATTGCATAGATCTCACACTACTGAGTGACATTAAATAATTCCATGGTTTATGTGCAATCTGCATGTAATAAAATACAACATAATTGCTTTGGCTCTGTGTGTGAGCTGTCCCATCACTTAATAGATAGTGATGACTGCACTCAAAAAGTCAATTGCAGATCACAGATCACTCATACACCTGCTCCAACCTCCCAGACCACCCAACACCTGCCCCAAACCCCTCCATTGCAGATTAACCAGCACCATCTAAAACTCATGAGAGATAATCATGACTATAGTTCAGAGAGTGAAAGAGAGTAAAATAGCATGATTAAAGTGTTTGATTTCCTCGTGGATTAATGTGTCACCACTGTTTGTAGAACCATAATACTGTGTCTTAAAGTTTGAATCTCTCGCTCTTGGAGCTGTTAGCTAAAATTAATCTCAAAGCCAGAAGCAGAAAGTGCATTATTATTTCACTTTGGTAACAACAGTTTTCAGCACTTGTAGAGAGACCAGTTTCACAAACAGAATAAGAGAAATTCAGATTGTAGTGCAGAAATGCAGTTTTTACAAGCTGCTCTTATGTCTGTTTTTCTAGTGGACAATGATCTGTAGCCCCTGCCAGAGGGAAGACGTTAAAAAAGGTTGTGGCTAGGGTCCGAGATGATTCCTTCTAGAGGTGTATAAGTCCTGGATGGGAGGGCAAGAGTGCATCAGTAATCCTCTTAGCAGTCCTGACTGTCCATGTAGCCTTTTGTCCAGTTTGGTAGCTGTTCTGTGCAGCTCTATAACTGTCTGCAAAGTAGAACTAAATCAGCAGATCTTATGGCAGGTTAGACTTCTGGTAAAGGAAGTACCACACAACTCACAACTTCACCACTGCTCTTGCTATATCAACTCTCATATTGCCCTACAACTGCACAACTGATCGTCTCATCTGGCTGAATTAGTGAGGTGCCTGCATTTATTTCATGTGGAGGCAACTGGCAGGTCCATGACTAGTACTGTGTTTGAGAGAGGAGCGTTTGATGAGGGTCTGTAATGATGGACATAAGTGCAGTGCGTGGGAAGATGAATGTGGATGGATAAAGGGCGACATTAGTTCGCATTGAGTAGTTTTTGTTATATTAAAGAGACTGAGAAAGAAAGAAAAAATGTAATGAGGCTTTAGCACTGATGTGGCTGACCTCAGCCTATATAAGGTTTAAAGCTTACTAACACACCGTCATACTACTGTTAGCTCTGTGTTTGAGGAGTAAAAGTGTGCAGTTGAAGTGCTGCTGCTACTGTATGGTTTAAGCCCTCGTCTTCTAGTTCACAGTTCTTTTTGTGCACAATGTAGTAGATAATCTGTCTTTTTGACCCAACTAATGTGTAGTTTTCTTCAATAAACCTGTGAATTGAAATGCCATCAATTGGACTGGATTTCATCTGTCATGCTTTGAATATGAATACATGCAAATAACTGGATGCTTGCCCCTTAACAGTCTTTTGTTGAAATCCATAAACAATCAATGAATGTGATGTTTTAGAGATACAATCTGTAACTGATAGTTTTGTGTGAACTCCTGCAAACATTTATAGGTAAAATTATGAAACTGATTAAAAATGTGTATGCAGTCGGGGTGTAACGATACATGTCACGATCCAAAATAGTTTATTTTAATTATTATTACTTTATTATTATTATTATTATTATTATTATTATTATTATTATTATTATTATTATTATTAAGTAATGTCTAGAGTCATGAAAATGATTATACAGTTATGTTTTTGTCCTGTTGTTTTATGTTCAGGACCATTTTAAGCAGGCTACACTAATCACTGAATATAGGCTAAACCAGCCTGCAATGACAACGAGAATTAGAAGGAAATAAATACATATTTGGGTGGTGTAATATTATCCATTGTGAATAAAATGTACTACTGCTCTCAGTGGGTGAATGGTGTTGCCTAGTAACAGAAAATAAAAAACAATAAACGACAGCGTAAAAAAATAAATAAAGGCATTCTATATGTAAATTTGCTAGCTCTTATAGGTATAAATGCCCCTTTTTTATCTGGTTTTATCTAAAAATTAACAACAGGGGATTGTAAGTAACAGTTTTAGTAAAAGTCAATTACTTACAAATAGTACTTTCAATTATTTATTTATTTATTTATTTTTTTTTACTAACGTAGTACACTTGTGCTTTCAATGCAGGCATTTGTTGGATCTCTTACACAGGCAATCGCGCATGCACAGACTCTCCTGGTGCTTTCTATGTCCTGCATCTCCCACTTTTAATGCACTATACATATAAGAATAAACCATCTCAAATGCTTTGAATAATCATACTACTAAAACTAAATGTGATTTAAATGATGTTTGCACTTTCACTTTGAGGAGTGCCGTTCCAGCAGCGCAGATGCACTTCAGATGATCAGTGCAATCAATCACAGTTCTAATCACAAGAAAGCATGTCAAAATGTCTATTTCTAAGCTGTAAATTAGTTCATCCAAAAATGTAAATTCTGCATTTATTCACTCTCATGTTGTTTAGGCGTCACTAGCATTTGAACGTCCTTGTTTACTTCAGTATATGCACGTAGTAATGCTCATCATATAAAGCCATCATGTCTCTTCAGAAGATTTGGATTTGGAATAGACCACTCGATTGATTTTTACGATGCCTTTGACATTTTTTTGGATCTAAGTTTTTAGAGGAATTGACTTTAAATGGAGGGACAGAAATCCCTCAGGTTTCATAAAAAATATCTTCATTAGTGTTTGGAAGTTGAACAAAAGTCTTACAGGTTTGAAACGACATGAGGATGAGTACTGATGTCTGTGTGTACTGATCAGTAAGCCATTCTGTGTTTCCTGTCATGGAATAAGAGATATTGATGTACTATGAACACACATTATGACTTTCAGAAGTTTAGAAAATGTCTTCCTCAGTTTAAAATGATCTTCCTCAGCAGAAAATATTTTTGTAAGACGGATGATTTGAGCACATTAGGTTCCATATTCACTCATAACCAGAATGAAATGGGATAATATTGTTTCCTGGCATCTAAATGACTAATGATAAGAGGGAAAACTGCAGAATAAAACAAAAATAAAAAATACTCAAGTGAATCTCAAGTAAAACATTTTTTTAGAGTGCATGTGTTTACTTACTACTTTTGTTTTCTCTTGCATAGTGTTGAAGTATGTATCAGATTTGGAGTTTCCAGTTAATGATAAAAAAGGAAAATCAGTTCATAATCTTATTTTTGGGAGCTTTGAAAGAGCTGTTCTCTTAATAGCGGAGTTGATGAAATATTAAACATGTTAAAACATTATTTAAAAGTTAATCTTGGGTCATGGCGCTGCTGCTATCCAAATGCTGCAGCTTTAATATTTCATAGTTCTCTGTGGAGGAGGAATATGAGAGATCTCTCCACATCTTTAACCTCGCTTTATTTGTCTCTTTTCATTTTTATTTTTGTCAATACAGTCTTCCATCTATCCAAAGACCAGGCTGAGTACATGGCATGTATTTTTCAAACATGCATTGTGATGAATTAACAAACAGTAGACATACAAACTCCCTTGTTTCTATCACTTTAGTTTAGCATAGGGGTGTAATGGTACAGGGCTTTCGGTACAGTGCACGTGTGTACCAAACAGTTACGAATGCAATCTATAACAGTTAACAGTCGGCTTTTTTTAAGCACGGAACTTACTTCAATTCGAGTTCCCAGGGGAGCATATTAAGTATTTAGTCCATTTTATCACGAAATTCAAATGATAAATGCGGTTTTAAACACTCTTTAATGTGACGTGACACTGTGTAGGCACGTCGGTTCAAGTGCCGGCATGCGAGCGAACACGATCATCTCTTCCTAAAGAATAAACGGTAACACCTTACAATAAGGTTTCATTAGTTAACATTAATGTATTAACTAACATGAACTAATCATGAGCAATACATTTGTTACTGTATTTGTTAATCTTTGTTAACGTTAGTTAATAAAAATATAGCTGTTCGTATTAGTTCACAGTGCATTTAACTAATGTTAACAAGATTTTAATGTATTAGTAAATGTTGAAATTAATATTAACAAAGATAAATAAATGCTTTATAAGTGCAGTTCATTATTAGTTCATGTTAACTAATGAACCTTATTGTAAAGTGTTACCGAATAAACATGAATTAATATCTTAAGGTATGTTGAGGATACATTACAACGAACTGAAATGTATTATGTCATGCAATCGCTCAATCAGTGTTCAACCGTGGAAAGACATCAATAAAACAGCTTGTAAACAATGTCACGTAGCATTACATTTACCTCAGTTATTCAGTGTCCACAGCTGTTAGTTTTTGCTAAATATGCACTATAATAGCCTATGTTATTAATTATATTCTACTTGACCTGTTAGTGATGTCTTGATTATTTAATGTATGTTTAAATAAATCTGTCATGAAAATAACAGGCACGGTGTATAAATGATTATATTTCAACTACGAATTGGAGAAAAACATAATTTTATAATTAGGTTTAGAAGTTAATGCAAAAACTGCCTTGTGTGAAGTTTACATGTTTGCATACAATGTTATTTGAGTATTGTTGATTATATTTAAAAATAAATAGCCACTAATTTTAGGCTAATAGTTCGGACTCTGTCCTTTTAATATTATAGTAATGTGTAAGTAAGGGCTCCCTATATAGTTTACAGCATTATCTTTAAGAAACTTTTAGTTATAATTTAATTCATTTAAGGACAGACACAATTTTTCAGTAAACCAGTGTTTAATAAAAAGAAATAAAAAGCAATTTTGTAAAACTGCTGTACCGAACCGTCAGTTTTGTGTACCATTATACCCCTAGTTTAGCAGGATCTTGAAGAGTGCTGTTACTTATATCCACATTTGGCCACAATTTTTTTTTGGCCACAATGGCTCAATTTGGTCATCCCACATGCTTTTGTCTCAGTTTCTAATGCTCTGTCTCTGTGATTTAATTAATGCATTGTTGGAATGAGAAATGTACATTTTTTACTGCCAAAACAAAAGCGGATGAGACGGTAGGCATAAAGTTATAATGATAAACAAGATTTTTACATTTTCTGAAGAAAATGTGAGTGGTGCTTACACATGCAAAACTCACCATCATGTATGTTGTGGGTGGTGGGTTTTGCTAACTTGACATGGCATGCATAAAAAACAGTGCTTTAGTTGGGACGTTCTGATAACAACTCTGAGTATATATGGCTGTTGCTGGGCTTTTATCAGAATGCATTCAAAGACGCAACTTCTCTGAGAGGATGATTTTATCAAACTGTATATCTAGTATCATAAGATGTTAGCCATGTAAGATGCAGTGACTGCAGGAGATGGGAGTGACAGAGGGCACAGACTAATAAATGGGAGGGATAATTGTAGCCTGTACAGTAAATCAATACAACTCCTCACACCCAGGACTGTATGTAGCCTCAGGAAAGGCTGTTGATTTCCAATTTCCATGCTCATTAAAATGAAATGCGCCCTTTCCACTCTGTTAATTATGACGCTCTGCCAAGTTACTGTTGCAAACCCATACGCACACTCGTGCACACTCATCTAGACCTCAGATAACATTAGAATTCGCCTCAGCATGTGTCATCTTGTATATAAAAGGAAGATATGAATATATAATTTCTGCTTGCCTTTTCTCTTTTTAGGTAATTTTTCTAGCTTTCATTTGCTGTAATTTCATGCTTGTTTCTTCTGATAGACATGGGAGCTGTACATTCAAAGCACTATTTTCTTCATATTTAACTGGATGAAAACACTTTGAAAACTCATTTTACGTCTTTAATATCTGTCTGTAATCTAAAAGTCTTTTAGACTGCAGTTTAGAGAAGAGAGTTTTCTCCAAATGCACATTTCTTCTCCCTCTCTGTCTTCTCTGTCCTTTTGGTCTTTCTCTGTGTCCATTCTGGTCTAGCAATTGTTCCTGGCTGGAGGCTCAGCTCATGTGCTTGGGAGAGATCAGAATGAAGGATTTGTGGTGGCTCGTCTCTCCCAAATCTACCAAAGACCAAAACAGAAGTACCGCTAACACTTACAGAATCTCATTTATCTTTTCGAGTGGCTCTCAGAAATGCATCTTGAGATTTGATTTTCTTTCCGCCTGTTGTTCATCTTCCTTGCTAAGTTTTTAATTTTGCTATATAACTGTGGCTTACCATGGTCAACTTAAAAATCAGAATTGATGCTGTTTATTGAACAATTGGTTTTTCATATATGAAAACTCGCCTAGGCCACATGAACAGGCTATTTAGTCATTGTTTAGGATACTTTCATATGTCATTGTATGTTCTACTATCCTTTCAATAACAAAATATTGATTAAATTGAAGCATTACCATGTATGGTACCATTACCATCAAGATGCATTTAACTGTCCTTGAACTTGACTTTCAGCCTTTAAATGTAGAGGTTCAAATAAATATGGCTTGTTTTCTGGGACACAATTTTCATCATTTCGGCATCGCCAACTTTGCACTTTTCTGATAAATTCCCACTGGATAAATCCATTGCTGGCCTACATTTTTTTTCCCTCTTTATATTATATTCTGTTTCTTGCAAATCCATCCAATTAAAGTATGCTGCATAAAATGACTTGGAAGTGTCGTTTCAAGATGATTTTAGATACTTACGGTAGCAGCTGCTCCAAGACTGTGGTCTGGTCTATCCCATCAGCCACCTAATTATCAGAAACATGACTTTCTAAGCACGTAAGGATGAAAAAAAGAACGGGAGAGAAAGGAGTGTGTTATTCTTGTCTTAGCATATTTCTTATTGAAACCCTGCACACGCTTTCTATTTCTCCATACTGCAGTCCTGTGACATTATCGCTGGCTGCAACATATAACAGAAAAGCTACATTAGCTTATTTTTACCTTCGATTAAATCTCATATCTCACATAAAGCAATTTTCCCATGAAACACAGATAATACATGACCGGGAAAGTCTCCAGAAGAGAGGATGGTCTGGGTATTATGGATGCGTTGTCACCGCTTGGCCTTCTCTCAGAGGAGTAGAATTAAACTCATGTCCCATAGCTCATAACGGTTCAGAGGTGCCGAATGCATTGGTATGAATAGAGATGGGTGTTTGTGATCCAATCAAAGCAGTACATCACCTTGACAAGGGCACTAGTCGGGTCCCTAAACACACACGCACAAAGACAGTGACGCACACTCATATGCACCGAATATCTGATAAACGTAGAAAATGAAACCACTGATATTATGAACACAGCGTGTGTTGTCTTGGGAATCAGATATGAAGCCTTTTTGGAAGTGATCTAAATTTTAAACATTTCCCACCTTCAAGGTTGTACGTTTGGATATCGAGTAAAGCCGTTTGTGTTCCTGAAGAGCATTTGAATCTCTCTTTATGCTCATTTGGGAGGTTTTTCTTTGTAGTATTAAATTTATTTAGCCGATAGACCCTGACCTGGCTTAAATGAGGACTATTTCCTCTGCTCTGAACTCAATAATTGATGAAGGCAGTTTTGTTTCTGTGAATTGAGAGTTGGAATCAATCAATTCCAAACAAAAGAGGAAAACATCTCTCTTCAGAGAGGTAAAACTTAATGTGTTCTTCAGAAAAACCCACAACAGGGCTTGGCGCTTACTTTTTTCCCAAGGAGCATGTTCTCGTCAATTGAAAAATTTAGGAGGAAAAAAAACCTTTAGGGGTGCAATGCAAATTGATCAAATGATGCGTTTTACCTTAACAATGGGATACATGGGCACAAATACAAACCGATTCCAAAAGAGTTGGGACACTGTACAAATTGTGAATAAAAAAAGGAATGCAATCATTTACAAATCTCATTAACTTATATTTTATTCACAATAGAATATAGATAACATGTCAAATGTTGAAAGTGATACATTTTGAAATGTCATGCCAAATATTGGCTCATTTTGGATTTCATGAGAGCTACACATTCCAAAAAAGTTGGGACAGGTAGCAATAAGAGGCCGGAAAGATGGGCACAGGATCACCAATTCCCCCAATGCTACGACCAAAAATAGTGGAGCAATATCAGAAAGGAGTTTCTCAGAGAAAAACTGCAAAGAGTTTGAAGTTATCATCATCTACAGTGCATAATATCATTCAAAGATTCAGAGAATCTGGAACAATCTCTGTGCGTAAGGGTCAAGGCCAGAAAACTGGACCAAGGCTCATTTAAAATGGACTGTTGCAAAGTGGAAAACTGTTCTGTGGTCAGACGAATCAAAATTCGAAGTTCTTTTTGGAAAACTGGGACACCATGTCATCCGGACTAAAGAGGACAAGTGCTCAGTTCAGAAGCCTGCATCTCTGATGGGATGGGGTTGCATGAGTGCATGTGGCATGGGCAGCTTACACATCTGGAAAGGCACCATCAATGCCGAAAGGTATATCCAAGTTCTAGAACAACATATGCTCCCATCCAGACGTCGGCTCTTTCAGGGAAGACCTTGCATTTTCCAACATGACAATGCCAGACCACATACTGCATCAATTACAACATCATGGCTGCGTAGAAGGAGGATCCGGGTTCTGAAATGGCCAGCCTGCAGTCCAGATCTTTCACCCATAGAAAACATTTGGCACATCATAAAGAAGAAGATGCGACAAAGACCTAAGACAGTCGAGCAACTAGAAGCCTGTATTAGACAAGAATGGGACAACATTCCTATTCCTAAACTTGAGCAACTTGTCTCCTCAGTCCCCAGACGTTTGCAGGCTGTTATAAAAAGAAGAGGGGATGCCACACAGTGGGAAACATGGCCTTGTCCCAACTTTTTTGAGATGCGTTGATGCCATGAAATTTAAAATCAACTTATTTTTCCCTTAAAATGATACATTTTCTCAGTTTAAACATTTGATATGTCATCTATGTTGTATTCTGAATAAAATATTGAAATTTGAAACTTCCACATCATTGCATTCTGTTTTTATTCACAATTTGTACAGTGTCCCAACTTTTTTGGAATCGGGTTTGTACAAGCAAAATTATATTCTCAAAACTATCATTTTCAACATCTTCAAAATTAATATTTGGGTCGTTAGCAACCCTATAATTTATTTTATCTTTATTTTTACAATAAATAAATGGGAAAACACATTCTTTTATAATCTCGGTATATTGTTTATAATTAATTGATTGAGGAATACTAAGAATGTTTAACTTGTCTAAATTTAAAAATGAATAAGAAGGAGGGTAGTGAATGACTAAACACCAGAGGTATGTGTTTAAGTGTTAATATAAATCTAAATGGAAGTAATTAGAATTTAATACATTGCTTAAATTTAGTGCATCGAAGCGTGAATACGAATGACAGATTGTATAAACTGTATTGTGTACAACGAGAATCACACTAAAAAAAACAACAAAAAACATTTTCGGTTAACAACTTTTGGATTTAAAAACAAAAAATGTTGTGTTTGATATACAGTCACGGATTAGTTGCGCTCTGCAAACGTGTCATATGTGAAAGCACAAAGAGCCAGTGCTGCTTCTCTGCACCGATTACGTACTACAGTACATGCTGCATACACACTGCAAACGGAAATAATGAAGACGCTCATTATACCTTTTAAGATATTTAAGACATTTTATTTGCACTCGTGCTCCTAAATATATTTTACAGTTTGCACATCTGTCTTTAGTCGCAAATGCGAGTGAAATGTTTGCAGCGTCGAGCCCTGCACAGGTTTGAGATGATGCTCATTGTGGCTTTTTCCTCCAAAGCACTGGTCTCATTTTCTGCTCCCTAAGGTGTCTTTTGCTGATGAAGATCCTCAATGCTGTCTGCTGTGATGTACTCATTGTGGGGCAGATCAGATAAAAACATTCAGAAGGCATACAAATTATTATTTTTTTTTTTTTTTTTTTGTCTTGTTTTTCCTGCATTTTTGGCTCGGCTTCTTCGCTTTATGTGGGACTTTTATTTATCGCAATCATTTAGGGTTGAAAATGCGGGTTTATTTTGGTTGCAGGGGGAGTTTTTGTCTTCATAACAGGCTGATATGTGGGAGAGATGGCCTTCTGTGCACCACTGTTAATCTCACCGAGGAGAGATACACAGGAAGACATGGAGACTGTTCCACCATCCAAAAATGTAAAGCACACCTCAGGGGATCTCTGAAGGTCATTCATCATGTAGGCACTGAACAAAGAATTCAGTCTCTGAAATGTTCATCATTATTTGTATACCTGCCAAGTTCATTCTTTAGGTTCGAAGACACCTTCTGCCTCTTTTAAGGTAGCAGAATACATAATATAGAAAAGAACACCGAATAGAAAAGTGTGAAGACAAGAAGCACTTGTTACTATTACTCATACTTTGAGTTATAGATTTGAACAAAACCCTTATGTATTCATGTCCAGTACAGACAGGAATGATACTTCAGATCGCTTGGATTATTCTGGAGAATTGTACAGTTACTTTTCTAAGACAGACAAATTTCACCTGATTAAAAAAAAAAAAAAAAAAAAAAAAAACAAGGGAGGTACTCAAGCAATATCCAAGGACTAGAATATCTTGAGTATGGGCTCTTTTGAAGTAGGCAATTGAAAACTGCACAAAAGCGCACACTAGCATCTTGGCAGCAAGTTTTGCACAGGCAACACCACTTAGGTGTTATATTATTATAGTATTAATGAATATATTTTTTAATTGGCTTTTTCTTTTTCTTTATTTTTTTTTTTAAAGGTAGTAATTGTATGTGCTTTTGCCATTTTAATTTTATTTAGTAAATTGTAGTACTGCTTATCTAATAATTATATTTTATTTTAGCTTTATTTTAACTAACAAAACTATTTTTTATATTTTTAGTGTAGTATAACAGCACTGGTCAGATTTTGCAGGTAAATTAGAAATGGAGGCTTAATATTTCAATGTTGTAAATTCTGAAGTATTCTAGAGGCAGAGGATATTTTGTTGTATAATTGCATGTTCTCTATTTCATACCTCAAACAATGCACATTTTTCTGGATAAGTGCGCTATTACTTTTCTATGCTATATTTACCTGGCAGATGGATAAATTCGGTCTAGGCTTAAAACTACAATAGGTGTTCTTTTAAATTGTTTAGAATATCATCTTTTGTGTTTCATACAAGAAAGTTGTACAGGTATGGAATGACTTGAGGTTGAGTAAATGACAGAACTTTTAGTCTTAGGCGAAGTTTCTCTTTTAATGAAAAGCTTTTGCAAGTGCAGTAGTTAAAGGTGTTGAAAAGCAGAAAATATTGTGGTAAGCAGAAGACTCTTGTCTGTCTTGTGATTGCTTGGGCTCCCAGGTGGCAGTTTGAGTAAGTGCAGGTTGGCACAAGTTAATCAGTCCGGCTTGGCCTGCAGGTTATCACTTTAATCGTGAATTAAAGAAAGGCTAATGATGCAGTGCTGGTGAGTTCCTGATCTCAGCTTTTTTAATACCATCCCCTGAGATGCTGAAATCTAATTGTGATTTTTCTCAGCACAGTTTTCCAAACATTTTTTTAGTACAGGTACAGAGGTGAAGTGTGCTTGTTTGAGAGGCTGCACTGAAGATGCCGGATGAGATTGCTTTACATCAATTAGTGTTACAATCCTCCCTAGTCTAGGATTGGGAGAGGGGGTAACGTGTAAAAAATAAACCAGAAGAAGAAACTTGAATGGAAACTGTGGAGGATTCACTTTCAACCCTCTTTTCCCCAGAAATGTAAAGCAACCACTTGTAGCAAACAAAAATATTTATTTATGATCATACAAAGAAAATGGGCGCAATCAAGATCTTCGGGAGAGGGCCTGGCTAAAATGACAAACAAACAAAAGAGTTAATAACTACTAAAACTAAATTACTCACACATGTAAAAGAAAACAAATCAACAACAAATGCTTCCCTCTACTTCCTAACTAACCCAAAAAAACCCGGATAAACCTTTTAGATTTCAAAGAAAATGGCACCCTCTCCCTACAGCTTCCAATAAAAGAAAAAACTATTAACACATGACAGTTGCAATTTCTGTTAATACTGATAAACTAATCAAAGAGAAGTA
The DNA here is from genome assembly GCA_018749465.1 of Paracanthobrama guichenoti. Classification (NCBI taxonomy): domain Eukaryota; kingdom Metazoa; phylum Chordata; class Actinopteri; order Cypriniformes; family Gobionidae; genus Paracanthobrama; species Paracanthobrama guichenoti. Next base: position 21,226,353 of record CM031953.1, read on the forward strand.
TGACTGAGTCACAACACTCCTAAATCACATGAGCACACATAACCACAAAGTGTAATTGCAATTTAAAGACTGTCTTAAATCGCCTCCCCATATATACTCTTAAATAGGGTACAATTTAAGGGGACAGCTATTTGTAGTGGTGTCTGAAACCATAGTGGACTCTATTGAGTGCCACTCTCCCACAATGCATCGCAATAATGAGTGTACAACCGATGGACACTCAATGGCTAGAGAATACCCATAATGCACTGTATGAACTCCTGTGTCTGACCAGAAGATGGTGGCTGAATCATCCATCCAATCCAATGTGGGTACAGCATAATATCATACAGGTATAAATTCCTTTTTAATTGATTATTAAATTGTTTAGTTTAGGTTTATACATGCGTACTAATATACATAAGGTTTATACATACGACTGTCCGAATTTGCTCACTCGTTTTCATTCACTTCTTCAAGTGAACTGTATTAGTGGACTAAAGTAGGGAATGGTGATTGAGGGTTTAGGGGACGATTTCGGATTCAGCCATAGTTTCAAGGTCAATATTTTCATTACTGCTGGAACTGCCAGTTTGCTAAGCACAGCATGCACAAACAAACTATCCAATAGTGACATCCTTCCGACACACTCAGGGTCCGATTTCACTTACTCGTTTTCATTCATTCCCTCAAGTGAACTATATTAGTGAATGAGGGTTTAGGGGGTGATTTCGGACACAGCCAGAGGATAACACACACGTTTCCAAACTCAGTAGCTTCTTCAGTAGAAGTGAACCTCCCTGAAGCAGTGGTTGCTCTGTGCGACACACTCCTAACGAGTGTCAACTGAGGTTAATTAACTGCAAGGCAAGTAGAGTGAGAGAGAGAGAGAAAGCACATGTCAAAAAAACCAACAAAAAAAAAACACACCCACACAGGGTAAAATACACACCCAAAAAACATATGCATATAACACGTCCTCAGGACCTAACACTTAGGTCAAGGTGTTTCTGAGAATTTCTTGCAACATTTCTACATAGAATTGCTTAGAACATAAGCAAGTCATCTATGCGGTTCAATAACCTTATAGTTAAAAAAAAAATGGCATCAGGGCTCAAGTCTGAGCATTTATATTTATATCTGCCCCACACTGTCTACAGGGGTAAATTTGAGCTTTTTAATAGCCTTTTAACTGGATTACATGCTGCAGACGGACAACTGGCTAACTCATTTAGCTCCCAGCTTGGGAGTTTTTATTTCAATATAAAACATGACAGTCAATATGGCTACCTGCTTCTAACTAACAATCTCTCTTGCCTTCTCTCTCTCTCTCTCTCTCTCTCTCTCTCTCTCTCTCTCTCTCTCTCTCTCTCTCTCTCTCTCTCTCTCTCTCTCTCTCTCTCTCTCTCTCTCTCGCTCTCTCTCTCTCTCGCTCTCTCGCTCTCTCTCTCTCGCTCTCTCACTCTCTCTCGCTCTCTCTCTCTTTCTCTCTCGCTCTCTCTCTTTCTCTCTCTTTCTCTCTTTCTCTCTTTTACTGCATGTCCTGCTGTCTGCTTGGTGGAACAGAAGCCAAAGGTCAGTTTGCTTTTTGCTTGCTCCCTTTCTTTTCATTGTTGTGATGCTGTGTTTTTTGCTCTCTCTTTTAACACACAACACAGGTCTGATGAGTCATTCATTGACGTCTCCACATTTGCCATTTGAAGTGCACTCATTTCTCACGTCTTACCCACAGGCCAGCCGTGTACTAGCCATTACGGAGGGGTCCTTTGACTAACTTCATTTGCTTGTCTTTAAATGTCAGAGGCTCTTTTTTTCCCCAAGCACATTAATTTAAGAGCTCACATCATTGTCATTTGTTTACACTCACAACTTTTTTCCGAGGTCAGCGGAGCTCTTGATTGATGCGCGTGCGCACGGCTGTCCTTGCTCATTTGTGTGAATATGAGAGAGATTAGAGTGGACAGATATTTCACACTTTCAGAGTCCTACTTAAATTCGACAATAGCTCCATCTTGCCTTTCACGGCAGATGTGTTCCTACCAGTCATTCGGTCTACAGACTGAACGCAGCTGCATCTGTCCTCGTCTTCTCCTCGTACCTGCGGGTGCCTGTTTTCCCGCTTATTTTCTGTCAGTAAGGTGATGAGTGTTTATGACCAGAGCGAATTGCCGGCCACTTTGGTGTTGTGCCAGCTCTCTCCAGCTGTGGGCACACAAGTCATTTAAATGTCAAACCATCATGACACAATCACTCTGTCCTTTCTGTCAACACTGGGTTTACAAGAGCCTGTGTGTATGGCACCTTCCTGTTTTTCTTCCTGATAATTTCCTACTTAGAATTTCAAATATGGGCCAAAATTAAATGGACAATTTGCACAGTAATTTAGTTGTACACAATGAAGTCAAAATTTTTTCATTAGTAGTGCTATTTGGTACTTTACAGTATATATGTAATTAGGGCTGCCACGATTAGTTGTATTTTAAATATGAAATTCTGCTTCATTGAAAGTGTCATACAACCAGTCTTTGTTTCTTCACAAGCCACTTCTACTATGTGTGACTAAATCTGCCATGATCAAACCATGATTTCAACAAATGCAACTTGGATCTCCACCTTACTGTTTGCAGAATAAATGCACCTTTGCAACCTATGTGACAATTCAATCGGGAAAATTAACATAATTTAGAATTATTCGCCATTTTATCTTTTGAAGTTCCTAAAGGTTTTACCAGTTTTCATAATGTGAATCCGTTGAAAATGATATCACCAATGGGACGTTCTAAAACAACATGAAAATGTGGAAAAACTTAACGTGGCTTAGTTAACTAAGACAGTGTTATTAACAAACCAAACTTGGTGAACACCATACTAATAAAGCATGTACAGAAAAGCAGATGAGCCCTGAATATGAACGCACACGTTTAAGCATTTCCCTCCCATAAAGAAAACGCTTAATGTGGCTTAACGTGCTAAGACAGTGACTTTAAAAGACCAAGCGTAGTAAACATTATACTATTAAAGCATACTATACAGAAAAATTGGTTTGTGCAGAATTTGATATATCACTTAGTAGGCTACATTAAGTGACATTAAGATTTTTCTTTATAACTGTTTTCTATGGGAGGAAAACACTTAACGTGTAATTAAACAAATTGCATTCATATTCTGGGCTCAACTGCTTTGCTGTACAGTATGGTTTATTATGATGTTTACAGAGTTTGGTCTTTTAATATCACGGTCTTAGTGCATTAAGCCACGTTAAGCGTTTTTCACGTTAACTCTTTTCCCACCAGCTTTTGAAAAAAAAAAAATAAAAATTGCCAGCCACATAGAGTTTTTGGTCATTTTCGCAAATATGTAATGGCCCATAGAATACTTTGTTGTATGAATATCTGAGCATGCAATATATCAAAAGAAAGAACAGAGCCTCTGCTTAAAAAAAAAAAAAAATTATTTATTTATATATATATATATATATATAATGTATGTGTATGTATATAATGTATGTGTATGTATGTAATCATTCTTTATCATATCTTATTAAATGCTGGGATATGTACACTACTGTTCAAAAGTT